>JAASAO010000560.1:0-38748 GCA_017311375.1 Mytilus coruscus
TTAATTGAATAGCTTCACACATCGGTGCAGACATTCCACGCTCTGTTTTACTGTTGGAGGTTGTCGGGTGTCTAACAAAACCACACCTTTCTTTAGGCCTCCATCTATTTCCATACTGATATCTGTGAGCAGAGCATATTGAAATCCCGTGGTCAGTTTCAGGTCTCCATTTCTATATCCCAGCACGTAACAAAGCAACTCCTTCTCTGATTTTACCGACTTTTCACCCATGTTACACGCTGTCAAATGTACAACAATGCTCTTATTACAATTCTATATAAGTTTTATACAAATTTCATTTGGAAATTTGCTGGAAAGGCCACAGTCCCCCTCAAAATATCTGTGGAGGGAACACTTCCCCAAGTTATCCATTGGGGCAGCCATCTTGTTACTATAACAAAACAACAACAGTAGAGCGCCCCTATGACAGAGGAGATAATTTTGATAGTTTTGGAGGCAAAATTTGAAAACTTTTTAATGCATTTTCAGAAACAAAGGATTTGCACAAAATTTTGACGCATCTTATAAATACAGTTTACCATTATAATTTTATAAAATCAAAATATTTTATATAATAAAAGGGGTTTGTTGTTTATTGGGTGATCACTATGATTATATATAAAATACAAAGCCCAATATTTGTTCAAATACATTATTATAGAAGAAAAACCTGGGTGTAATTTACTAGCAATCCATATTTCATTTTAAGCATGCAACCACATACATTTGTTCTGACCCATGTATCACCATTTCATTGATGGCTGCATGATTTTAACACGGAGCCCTACTTAACTTCTCTTAATGTAAATGGCTTTGGGAACGATTTTAAACATAAATTCATGTTTCTTTAGTTGAAAAATTTCAAAGCGACATTATTTTCTTACAAGAAACACACAGCATTGAATCCTATGAAACTATATGGAAAAGGGAATGGGGTGGAAATATTTATTTTTCGCACGGGAAACTACTTCTAGAGGTGTTGCTATTTTCTTTAACAGCATAACAGACTATAAATGAAAGGAAAAATAGCAGATACAAAAACGGAAGGTATCTCATTCTATCTGTTGAAATTGATAACACAGATTTTGTTTTTGTAAATTATTATGCGCCCACCAAAAGTTTGAAAATGAACAAATTTATTATATTGAAAAATCAAGATTTTATTAAATGAAAAGTTAGATCAAAATCTTGTTTTGGAAGGAGATTTTAATACGATACTAAAGCCATCTTTAGACAAAATGGGTGGTTCAAAATATAAAATACACCTGCCAAATATACGAGTATATTAGAAGATTTTATAGAAGAACTTGTGCTATGTGATATTTGGAGGACAAAAATGTTGATTCTAGATTATACACTTGACGTCAAAGAAACCCTCTTATACAATGTCGCTTAGATTTTTGTTGATATCGAATTTCTTGTCAAGCAGTGTAAACAAAACATCCATTGCCCCATCTATAAAAACTGATCATAGTCTCATTAAATTGACACTGTTAGCGAAAACTGTTGTGAGAGAAGTCCCGGTTTCTTGAAATTTAACGGGTTTAATGACAATACAGATTATGTGGAAATAGATAAAATACTTTGTCAGAATGTGGTTATACCATAAAAAGTGAAATAAGAGGCGCGACCGTCAAATATTCCAAGTATACAACATGGAATTACGGGAAAGAGAGTCCAATTAAAAAAAACGAAATTCAGAAAATCCTTTCTCGTACATATTTAGATAAAGATATTAATACACTTTTGATTGAATTAGATATTGTTAATTTAAAATAGGATTTCGAGCAAATAGTAAACAATCAAGCAAGGGGGCTATTATAAGATCACATGTCGAGCACTGCGAAGGCAATGAAAGAAATTCAAAATATTTCTTGTCATTAGAAAAACGAAATAAATGTATCAACAAATTAGTTGTAAACGACATTGAAATCATGTCACAAGAAAAATTCTAAACGAAGAAAAAATGTCTACGAAAAACTATACTCATCGAAAGAAGACCCTGATAAATATTCGGGTCATTCTAATTTTTAATTTGAATTTTATTCCTAAGCTTACAGATGTTGAAAAAGATATATGCGATACAGATATTTCAGAATCTGAGTGCGTTAAAGTTTTGAAAATTAAAAAAAAAAAATAAGCCCTGGTACAGACGGGCTATCTGCTGAGTTTCACAACTTTTCTGAATTGACATGAAAAAATATGTTTTAGAAAGCTATGAATATTCCATCGAGACCGGAACCCTCTCAATAGACCAAAGACGGGGAATTCTGACTCTTATCCCAAAGAAAGATAAAGTAAGGACACTCTTGTCGACTGCCGTCCTCTTTCTCTCTTAAAATTTGATTGCAAATTATTAGCTAAAGTTGTTGCGGAAAGAATGAAATTATTTCTTCCAAAACTTAAAGATCCAGATCAGACGGGATATGTGGGTGGTAGATACATTGGTGAAAATCTACGACTCATTGCTGATTTTATATTGTTTACCACATTAATGAATTATCCAGTCGATTTTGAAAAGGCGTTTGATACGCTAGAATGGAAATTTATCCAAAGAGCATTGGTTTGTTCATGAAATGGGTCTTAACTTTTACTCAAATATATCTAGTCTTGTCGTTGATAATGGATTTAGTTCTATTCCATTTAAAATTGAGAGAGGTGTTCGACAAGGGTTTCCTTTTTTCATCTAGTTTGGCCGTGGAACTGCTGGCAATAAGTATTCGTAAGAATAATCAGATATCTGGTATAAAAATTGGGGACACTGAAGTAAAATTTTACAGTTGGCTGATGATACTACTTGTTTTCTGAAAGATGTATTTTCTGCGCAAAATTTATTGGATTTCTTTTACGATTTTGAGAAGTGTTCAGGGTTAAAATTAATTTTCTAAAACCGAAGCAACATGGATTGGAAGAAAAATTAAACAAAGAAGGTTCCTTCCCATTAAATGGACAGATGGTTTTAAAACCTTAGGTTTAAAATTAAATGCTTTTAAAGAAATGGTTAGTTCTAATTTAGATACATGCATAGAAAAATGGAATCGATAATTAAAATGTGGAAGAACAGAAATCTTGATCGTTAAAATTGTTATTCTTAAATCACTTGCAATATCGAAGCTTATTTATGTTATTTCATCTACTAATATACCAAAATCTTATGTAGATCAAATACAACGTGATATTAACACTAGTCTTCTACGTAATGGTGGTATTCCTAAGTCAAATCGGAAATCATTCAAAATTCTGCTAGCGAGGGGACTGAAAGCTCCAAATTTTGAATTACAGCTGTTATCCTTTCGTATAATGTGGGTAAAAGAATTCTGTCAGAACATGCCTCCAAAAGGTAACAAGTTTCCAAAGCATTCTTCCTTTTTTTTTTTTTTTTTGATTTACAGGATTTATTTATGAGCAGATGTGAATTTGAATCTTTATATTTAAAAGCACCTCTTATTTATAAAGAAGTGTTATCTGCTTGGAAACGTGTCAAGGGATTTTTAATCCATTAGATGCATTTCATATGAGAAAATAATTTATTTGGTTCAATCCTTATATCAAAGTTGACAGAACGAGTATTTTTACAGATCTTGGTACATGAAAGGCATAAGGTTCATCAATGATATTGTAGATGACAATGGCGAATTTTTGTCTCATGACGCTATTAACCAAACAATAACCCGAATGTTACTTTTGTAGACATTCTATCCATCAAACTTGCTATACCACGTGACTGGAAAGAGTTGTTAATAAAGCAATGCATGTCACCTAACAGCAACTCATGTTGATTTGTTTAGAGCATGAGAATAAAAAAGTGCCGAACAGTAAATTATTTGCTAAAGATGTTTTTTTCCTTTTTTATCGATCAGGGAAATGTTTCTCCTATTTCACTACAGAGGTGGGAAGGAAGTTTTAATATTTAAATAAGTGAAGAAAAATGGAAAAAATATCTATTCACTGGTTTTTAAATGTACAATAGAAAGCAAGTTACTAGCTTTCCAATACAAAATTTTGCATACAATGGTCTCTCATAATTATCTTCTTGATAAAAATAAACTTCTGATACTAATGAATGTGCCAGTTGTAATTAGATAGAAACAATAGAGCATACATTTGTTTAATGTACAGAAACAGAACAATTTTGGAGAACATTTTTAGTTGGTGGTATTTTATTTTGGAGTAAGAATATTTTGAATAAATACAGTGTCATTTTTGGTGTTTTGAATTTTGATAACTTAGTTTTAAATTATTGTACTCTACAGGCAAAGTATTGCATTAATCACGTAAAGATCACACAATTAGAAAGACTGTTAATGTCTTTGCAAGCTTTCCTTAAATTTTTGAAAAGACATTTGGACATTTTAGAATATTTATATCTTTCTAAAGACAAACACGACTGATTTGTCGACAGATGGGGATGAATGGAATTTATTTAATTTATTTTGACTTTGATTGTATATTTAATGAACTCCAAAGTATTCTTAAGATGTATGATATACTGTGTATTCACATCGTAGACTTTAAATTTTATTATTTCTTGGTCGCATAATAACAATTATAGCAATGTCAAAGATTTTATTGATTTATGTCTTGTAACAATGTATGTATGCACTGTAGTTTGAACACCAAAAGATCAATAACAAATTAAAAGAAAGGTGAATAGGTCTGATTGATTTATTGATCGCCGGACATTTCATGGCGATGAATTTAGATATTATAACTATTTTAATTCTTCTCTTCAAATAAAAGATATAATATTTGGATAAAATTCATTGAAATAATATAAGATGGGAAATTCAGATGAACAACAAAAGAATATAAATTGATTGCACGCTGGCTATCTCTTCATTTGTGCTCATTCATTATATTTTATAGTGTTGTATTTGAAATAAAATCGACTGCGGTGCACTCGATAAGGCTGAACCTTTTCTTCAACGTGAACCTGTCTTCACATGTTTTTTTCTCATTTACCTAATATGAAATAAAACCCCAGAAGAAAAAGAAAGTAATAGGTGAGCATTACATTTTAAAATATTTATATAAAACTTAACCTGAATAATTTAGTCCCTCCCGTGATCGACTCTCCCACTCGCGAGGGCCTGAACTCTTTATACGATAAAAACGCGTCACGAATCCAGGATTTTGATTGGTGCTCTCTGTGAGAGAGAGCCAATCAGCTGATAGCTAAATGTTATTGAGATAGGTAAATCCCGAGCTAATTCCGAATGATTTTTTGACGATTTTTCATTGACTAGGCCTTCAGGCGTTAATGTAGCCATCGTAGAGCAGTGGAATATAACGACTGAATTATTCGGGTTATATAAAACTTGCCATTATTAGCTGCTATAGCTATAACTATATCCTTTTCGTTGTCCGCACTGAAATTGAACATATCTGAATACACATTTGATTTTAATCCAAAGTTTGAAACAACATAATCCCTAATTACGACATCACTTTTCTTTTTTTTAATTAAGAATATACTTTCATCGTCTATATCCATTTTGAGACACCAAACACATGGGAAGTTTTCACGGAAAATATATAAAGTAGTTCCAGCTCACGCGAAAAGCATGATACGCATGCACTGTGTCTTCATCAACATGTAGCAATACAGTATGTTTACCTTCAACTGTACTTGATTTTTGTCTATTGTTTAAGTTGAGCTACTGTTTAAAGGGACCAATATGTATGATAATGTAAGTTTTACCCACAAAACAATTTACACACTTGATGAAAACAAATTGTAACAAAAGTTTGTATTTGTTTGCTTTTTCAACTTTTGGACATGTTAAACAATGTTTTAGGTAAGATATAAGCCTCTAACAGTCCATTCTGTAAAATATTGGACAGGTCTGAGGCCGCAGGCAATATTTCCTCATTGTAAAATGATGATTTTTGTGAGATTACCTAAGTGCTCATTTTTCCTACTTATTTTTAAGACACTCGTAGTAGTACAATTTAAATACAAAAAAAAAAAAAACATTTTGCTTTGCCAATTTCAACTTACATTTCAAACAAAACCAAAAAAAATCGCTTATATATACTTTAACACGTTCATAATTCATAAATCACAGTGTTTTATCAGCCAAATTGTAATATAGAAATGTCAACTAAAATATATTTCGCTTATATTTGCCAGTATTATTATTTTGAAAAGCGTGATCTCGTGAAGTTAAATAAACCATAGTCAATTATTGTCCATTGTCTGTTAAATAATGGTATAAAAATTATACACATAGACAGATAATCAATCAAATAATTGCATAATTCTAGACAGTTTAAAAAGATCAAATAAGAGGACCACGTTGCGGTCTTCCAAAAGTTTTGGGCTGCTAAAGTTTCAGAATATGATAAGTGTTTCATTCCTTAGCGTTTATTTTTTTCCAATTCTCCGTATCATACTGACGTTTAATTGTTCTCCAAATCCGGAATTTGCTCTCACTTCAAACACTTCTTTTCCAAAACAAAAAAATATGCATTTGTTTGCTATAATAATGGTACTTTATTTTTACTAATTATGACATTATTTAGATTTGTTCAAACCCGATTACTTCATATTTAGTTTCATATATTTAAACTTACATTTTCACTTCATTTGTGACAGATCCCTGCCATTAATAAATACATGTCCGATCTTATTACTTATAGCAGAGACATGATTTTTTTTAACAGATTTGCATAACTTATTTCAAAATTTGATATTATTTAAATTTTTCAGATTCAATATAAACAAAACTTTAATCTCTTGGAATTTTGGAGTATCATTGTTCACTGTTGAATCTGTATTTGAATAGATATGATGTGATGTCTGAAAGTCCGAGAAACTATTAACTGTTTCATGTATATCCCAGATAAAATTGTTTCATCTTCTTTCAAACCGGTGTATTCTGAGACTGAGACTCATCTGTGTTCGAACAGGAATCTTTAGTCGTTCATTTATGGTAGGGCTTTTATACTGTGAGTTTCATCTGCTTTAGACATGGATATTTTCTGAGAGCTTTTCTGTTTTCAGTTTTTCTATGTAGTGTTTTGTGTACTGTTTGTCTGTTGTTCTTCTTTTTTTTTTTTTAGCCATGGCGTTGTCAGTTTATTTTCTTTAGTTTGAATGTACCTCTGGTATCTTTCGCGTGTCTTTTCTGCTTTGCAAAACGAATTATTTATATCTGTCAGTGCAATAGTAATAGAGGCTCAGGTGCATTGTCTACACTGTAATACTTTTTCAATCATAACATTAGCAATGGTCTCAACAACATATACATCGGCTTCTTGGACTTGAAAGTTATTTGGTAGATCGTGCAGTTTAATAATGTCAGAAACTGAAAACAAACTATCTAATTATATTTTTCATTAACTGTCCTTAACTAATCCCTTATGCCTCATTTAATTTAGATACACATTCGTTTTTTTTGTTTTTTTTTTGCTAGATTGTTGGTATCATCTTTAGTACATGCTAGTATTAGTGTGATGTCTTTTGAGATACGATCTGTGACAACTGTTCCATAAGGGATGTTTTCTTCATCATTGTGTTCTTACAAGCATTGTCATATGGTTGATACTGATTTACATGGAATGTCTCATAGTGGATCATGCAGTGCGAGTATATCTTTGAATTTAAACCTAAAAGCTTTCGATTAATATCTTTCAACAACTGCTTCCTAATTACACTTAATGTCTAATCAGCTGTACCAATGACTTCATTTGATTCTTTTGACAAAGTTGTCTTCAGTATGTTTATCATCTACATGAATCTGTCTTATTCAAATATCTTTCGGGTAATATATGTGAAAACTGTACGATGAATTATTTGTTTGTTTTACTTTTCCCCAATAGCGGTTTAAACGTTTGGGCTCTCAGGCAATTAAGATAATGTTCGTCACTGTCACAAAGCAACTGACCCCTTTAGGTAAACATCCACTAATTCATAGCCCCATTGCTTTCTATGTTAAATTCTGCAATTTTAATCATTAATGGCTACTTTGTCTTAAGTTAAAATAAAATGGCAGTCATTTCATGTATAATTTTACATACTTTTTATTATCCAAAGAACCTTTCAACAAAGGTTCTACAATGATTCAAAGTCCCCAAGCTTTCATTTGATACCAAAACTACCCAAATATTTCACCTATTGACAAAGATAAAGCTATGCGTAGGAACTAGTTTCTTTAAAATATGTTCTACTTTCTTGTATGTTCTTTCCAACCGGGTTCGAATTAGTGGTTCTATACCTTTATGTTTGCTTAACTACAATAATTCGTCATCATGCTTTAAGCTGGATCCTTAATGTTGCCATAAAAATCATGACCTCAACGTTAATGTATTGCTTAAGCTTAAACTGCAACCAATGAGGTGATGCCACTGTCAATATTTTTTACCATTTGGAGTCTTATCTTCGTAGATATATTCTACAATGATTAACAGGACATAAGTGGGATAAACTAAATGTTCGGCAAACCAATAACAAATTTCCTAGGAAACGTTGAATGTGACTATTTTTACTATTAGTATATCATGGTATATGTGTAGTAGGTTGAACATGATACTCATTAGACACAATCTGTTAAATGAGGTGATATTCAGCATAGTTCAAACTAGATAGTTCATTTACATAATAAAACATTTGTTTGACTTTCAAATAATTTTCAGATTAAATAGAAATAGTATTTTACCTTTTCTATTAAACTTTGCCTGAAGGCACTGAAGCCTTATTGCATAGACAAATCTAGATTATTCCTAATTTAGATAAAGAGAGATTTGGGAAAGGTTCATTTGAGATACTAACCAAAATAACAAAATGCAACTTGACGTCAATATATGGTATTCAGCAACACATGTACATGCGTCTTTACAAATTCTGATGTGAAAATTTATTCATCGAATGGTCTTTTCCTGTTAACATATTTGTAGTATTTTGAGCATTATACTCATTAGACACAATCTGTTAAATGAGGTGGTATTCAACATAATTCAAATTAGATATTTCATATACTCTCCTTTAGTAACGGTGCATGTGTCTATATCATTGTATTTGTTTTATTTTCATATACAAGGTATGTTTTCAATATACCTCATAAAATATATCAAGAAAAGCTCTCTGCAGCAACATAATAAAACATTATTTTGACTTTCAAATAATTTTCAGATTGAATAGAAACAGTAGTTTTACCTTTTCTGGTAAACTTTGCCTGAAGCCTTATTGCATAGACAAATCTACATGATTCATAATCTAGATAAGCAGAGATTTGGGAATAGTTTATTTGAGATATCAACCAAAAAACAAAAATACAAGTTGACGTCAATATATGGTATTCAGCAACACATGTACATGCGTCTTTACAAATTCTGATGTGAAAATTTATCCATCGAATGATCTTATCCTGTTAACATTTAAACAAAACGTTCACAATAACCCTGTATTGACATGATCTAAGCAAAACAATTCTGTTTTATGAAAATAGAAAAAATAAAATATAATTTTGCGTTTCAGTCTGGTCTGGTTAGACAAAAAATGTTGTTTTTTGTGTTTTGTTTTTTTGTATTTTTCGTTCTTTTATAGGACACCCAATATAATGACTGCACTGCTGCACATTTCAACGTCTAGGAATATGTTTGGATGCTAAATAAAGGCAACAGCAGTATACCGCTGTTCAATAGTCATAAATCGATTTAACTGAATCAAATCCGGGTCACAAACCAAAACCTAGGGAAACCCATCAACTGTAAGAAGAAAACAACGCCATTATATGTTTATTTTATTTACGAATCCTCCAGTAAAATAAGATGCATGAAGATAGCCTGAGGCGTCCAAATATTGCGTCAAATTTGACTGAAACAATCCCCATACCTCTGAAATGATAAACCCAAAAACATTCAAAATCAAAAGAGGGTCTTCACAATTCTACATTCCACAATAACAACAACAGTATTATGTTTGTATTAATTTGATGTAAGCATACTAGACCCAGTGTATGCCATTTTAAAAAAGGCCTTTTATTTATATGAAAATAAAAGTCCCATAACTCTTAAGTGACATAGGACTATTTGATTTAATCAAGACGGTGTGTTATGTTCACTAATTTCAACGTGTGTTAATTTTCCAGTAAATCAATCAGCACAAATTCCAGTTACGGTACAACATGTGACAAATTTACCTAAATCTAAAGCCACAACATTACAAAATCGAAAAAAATCTTTCTTTCGTCAATTATATTGTAGTATTAAAATTACATATTATTAATTTAAGATTGAAATAAACAATTAATTTTCCCATAGGCGACAATGATAGCCTTTTTCGAGATACAGACTTTAGAAAGTTGATTTTTAAACAAAACCTTGCTAGAATTAAAGAAAAGTTATTAGGACAGTATTTTTGGTCCAAAAATATAGGTTCGCGTTGCTTTTCTTAGCGTAATTGTACTTATCTCTCATGCCTATCAATTTTGCACTTAAAATGAATGTCTCATCCTAGCGTTTAAAAGACATCTCAGTTCCGTTAGGGCTAAGGAAAATAATTTATTTGGCCTTTGGTATAATGCAGAATGCACGAAGTCTCTAATAACAAAAATAACGGGCGCACATATCAACCAATCAGGATTAGCTATACTCTTAATTCTGAATACCATGTTATGCTCATAAAATGGCTGCGCCCATAAAATCTAATGGTGTATTGTAACCTTAAAGTCAATTTGAATTATCATTCGAAGTGTCGATAGATGAAAGGACGGACGGATGGACGGACGGATGAAAGGAAGGACTATGGCATATCATAATATGTCCCGTCATTGACGACCTGCGTATACAGATAATATCTCAAATCATATTATATATCTTATGATTAATATTTATGCCGGGATATGATTCTGTTGTATCTAGTCATTTGCATTTTTCCACATAGTAAAATTGATGTATCATTTAAGGGGGTAGAATTTGGGTATGGGAGACAACTCTTACATATGTATTGGAAGTCATTTGTGTATATTTACCTAGCAGTTATGCAAATAGTGAGCAAGCATTTATGTTGTTTACATTTGGCTGTGAGAATGATGCAGGATGGTCTAGGAAAATGTATAAAGCCTGACGCCACCAAGCATTAGATTAAGGAATAACATATGTTTAAAGCTTCTATAATCAAAAGCTTAAAAGGTAGAAATCAACATGCATTCCTGAAATGCTTTAAAAAAAACTCAAATATACTGAACAGTTTTTTGAACGGCTATATTTTCTTGTGACATTACTTAGATAAAATCTTGCAAGGTTTGCGAACATTGAATTGGGAAATGGATTGATAAATGAAGCTTAAGGTGTAAGTGCTTAGCCATTAGTAAATAAACTCACTTCACTGTATGTGTTTTTAGACATAAATATATTGTCCAGCTTCAAATATATTGTTCAGCTTCAAATCTATTATCCAGCCTCAAATCTATTATCAAGCCTTAAATCTATTGTCCCACCTAAAATATATAGTCCAGCCTTACATCTGTTGTTCAGCCTCAAATCTTTGCCATATCCTCAGATCTTTGACTGATTCTATATTGCGTCTTAGAAGTAAAAACAAAATCGTTGTCCCTTTCAACAAGGTAGCCACTGTCCTATGTGTTGACGTCAGAATTATCAAAACGTCTACGAGGCAAAATATTAGTTGTCGAAGACACCAATACGAACTTAATCTTCGAATTAAATCCATATAAGTTAAGATCAATGTGAAAAGTAAGTGTGTTGACTTTTTGTACATAGACGGTTTCGACAGGGATAAATGCACATCTGAATAAGTTGCATGAGTCAGGAATCAAGGGTCGGAAAGAACGGGAAAATCGGGAAGTAACTGGGAGAAGTAGAGAAGTACAAAATAGGGATATGCTGGAAAAGTTTCGCTGACCGGTTTCCGTCTGGGGGTAAGATGGAAAGAGAACCAGGGACCCCCGGATTGTCAAAAAAAAAATCGAAAGGTTTGAAGGTTAAACAAAAAAAGAAAACAAGATAGTGTTTGTGTTTATTTTTTGTTAGATGACTTGTGAGAGTTGTACCGATCCAATATGTTAAGCTAGCCCTTTTCAACTGATTTTTAAGTGTTGTGTTATGTTGTGGTGACGGTCCTTGGTTGAGGAGTGGGGTTGACCCCTTAACATTGTGTTTGTGCCTGTTCCAAGTATCGTTACATTACTGAAATTCTATATTATATAAAGGACACGAATTTCAATAAATAATGTGAGTCATGCCGTCACAGATCTGCGGAAAGAATACAGGTTTGAGGCTCGACAGATTTGAATGCCATGACTTAATGGGATACGAATCTCTGAGAAAAAACACACATTTTAAGCCAAACATATAATTGACAGGTACAAAATGGGATGGTTTATTAGGACTTTATTTTAAATCGAGGAAGAAAATCTTGCTAAAAATTACTTGTGGGATAAAATCTCAAAAGTCGAAGATGAACTGACAATAACTTTACCAAAATAACCCAAAGACGACAAAAAGACAAAAACGCCCCCAAAACAGTGCATAACAAAACTGCGGAAATCAAAAAAGAAAACAATTCTGGAACTGCTTTAAACTTATTGTTTTATTGGAACATTAAAAGCATGTCCTCTCATTTTGGAATTGAATGCTATGTGAAGAAAAAGGTTCAGCTTAATTTTGTTTTAACAAAGATATTACAAAATTGAGAATGGAAATGGGGAATGCGTCAACTAGACAACAACCCGAACAAAGAACAGAAAACAGCCCAAGGCTACCAATGAGTCTTCAAAGCAGCGATAAAATCTCGCACTCAGAGGCGGACTACGTCTGACCACTAAACAATAATGTATACAAGTTCAGCAGAAATGGACGTCATACTAAACTCCGAAACATAAAATGAACCAAAATAAAAAAACATAAAACATACAAGACTAACAGGCCAGAAGTTCTCGACCTGGGAGAGGTGCAAAAATGCGTAGGGGTAAACATGTGGCGTTATATCTCAACCTCCCGCCTAACTCTGAGTGGGTTTTGCTGGTTTTCAGTTGGTTTTTTTTTTTTGTTTTTTTTTTTTTTTTTGACTCAATGCCTCATAATATTTATCGATATTTTCGTTTTATAAACTACATCAGACTTCGGACACACCAAATCTATAAAATGTTATTTCATTTCCCAGCATTGGGTCCATAATACTGCTGACAAGCTGTTGTCATCTCCTCAGTAGTCAGTGCTTTGATTTTTTTTAACTCATCATGTTTATGGACAGGACACATAATGCTTTGCAGGATTGATATGAAAGTGAACTTATACAAACTTGTCTTTCTTGTAAAGTGACAACCATTTCTAAAAATCTAAAACTATAGAAAAAATGTACATCACAAATAATTACATACAAATATAGACTACCTTGGGTAACAGGCAAACTGGGTAAGCTCATAAACAAGAAAAACAAAGCTTCTAGAAAAAGGAAGAAAGATCTAGAAAAATATAATATAGTTCAAACAAACAGTACAAAAAGAATTACGTACAGAATATTGGAAATATATTGAAAACAAATATCTGTTATATACCAATAAACGAACCTGGTCAATATGAAACATCAAAAACAAAACCTAACAAATCTTTTCAGTTACATCAAAAGTACTACGATCTGATTACACTGGTGTTGCGCCTTTGAAAAAAAGATGGCACACAACTAAAACTTATGTCGACATCAATGAAAAATGTTAATATTTCTTTTTTTTTTAATTTATGCACTGGCCTGATAACTGAGTACTTTTTATAACTCAGGATCAATTGTTTGGCATTAAAGGAAAGGAATTTAAGGTTAGAACAGCAAAATGTGTTGCCGGCATCAACAAAAGTTGTCAATATTTTTCATTTGTTTAGAATATCATACAATGACATTCAAATTCTGTTTGTCGGTACCTCAGGATCAATAGTTTTACACATTTCAGAGCTCTATAAGTCTAAGATTAATAATACTTATGTCGATGCAAATAAATAGTGACACTATTTCTTCTTTTTAATACTATTCTTGTACTGGCCTTATAATAGAGTACTTGTTGTACATTAACATTGGTTGTTATACATAAGACTGAAGGCATTTGTTATTTAAATAGCAAAATGCGCTGTCAGCATAAACAAAAGGTGCCAATATTTTCCACCGTGTTAGAATATTTTACTACGGCATTAAAATTCTGTTCTCTTGGAACCTCAGAATGAATAGTTTTACACAAATTGATATCGTATGCATGAACTTGCCTGATGAATTAGTACTTGTTGTACCTTAAAATGTCAGACATAAAAGTGAAGGAATTGAGGTTTCAAAATAGCCATATTTGTTGTATTCATCTATATATTGTGTCAATATTTTCCCTTTTTCCTGATCATTCAGTGAAAAGGTGCTAATACTTCGTTTGTTTATGATATGCATGAACTTGCCTGATTAATAAGTACTTGTTGTATCTTAAGATGGATTGTCAGGCATAAAGTGAAGGAATAAAGGTTTCAAATTGCTTTATTTGTTGTATTCATCTATATATTGTGTCAATATTTTCACCTTTTTCCTGATTATTCTCTACCGTCGTCAAAATTAAATTATTTTAGTACCTCAGGATGGATAATTTTGAAAAAAATCGGGACCAGCATTAATCTGTGGTTATTCATACTAATGTAGATAACAATAAAAAGTACCAATATTTATTTTATTAGTAACATTATTGTTCCGGCTTGATAATTGCGTAATGCTATTACCCCAGGATAGATTGTTTGACATAAAAAGGAGAACTTAAGATTAAAATTGTTATATTTGTTGTCATCATCTATATAAAGTGCAAAAGTATCAATTTAATCATAATAGAAAAAAATGGTTACGACAATTCGAACATAACCGTCGTCATCAATCATCGAAACAGATATTCCATAACGGTCAATCAACTCATAATGACGTCCTTAAAACATTTCGTAGGAATGACTTCAACTTCACCACTTGGAACTCTTGGTTTTACAGCTTCTTTTTGAGAATCAATCCCTTATAAGGGCAAACATGAAAGGAATTCTGGAATATCGTATCAGTTTAGAGATATATGCTTGTATACAATATGACGTCCATTTTCACTGAACTAGTACACATTTTTATTAAGGGGCCAGCTGAAGCCAGCCTACGGGTGCGGGGTTTCTCGGTGGCCTTCGGCTGTTTTCTGCTCTTTGGTCGGGTTGTTGTCTTTTTGCCATATTCCCTATTTCCATTCTCAATTTTAACAACATACTGGCATGGCTGGATTGTTGCAACATAGAAATGGAGAGATCACAATTGCGAAGCCGAAACAATCTCTTTGATCGTAATATTTTGTGTTCAATCGACCCTCCTTGTCAATTTCTAGACGCCGGTCTAGAGATATAATTTATTGGTTGATCGAAAAACTGAATGATTGAATATTTAACGAGCCCTGTAAATGTACCTATATCGAATTTCATAAGGGACGCGTTTTCGTGGTCTTGATTAGTTAAATACCCGTAAAATTTGTCTGATCTGTACTTTTTACTGATCGATTTGTATTCCATATTGAAACGTCTTGCGTGAGCTTAGATTTGTAAATCGGCGCAGACCTACATAGCAGGGTATAATTACAATTTTTTTTGTTAAGAGTTTTGAAAAGCGACACAACAGGTTTTGTTATTCTGATTGTGTGTGTTGATTTATGAGGCTTGAACATCAATACACATCTGTCGCCTTTAAACTCAGTATTGAAAACAAACAGTATTTTTTTATTTTATTGCTGATTAGTAAAAAGCTTAAACATGTCTACAAAAGCAAATACAGTGATACATCAAACTAGGATCGACCAAATAAACAATTAATAAAACAATTTCACTCAGAATGTACTCCTTACGAAATGACACTATCTACCTGTTATATATGGTCCACATATTCGACCAATTCCTTAGGTCTTTCAAAGATATAATTGTAATTCAATGTGCGTAGTACTATATATATCAACTGTAATATATTAAAACATGTATATGTGTGTAATTTTTAAATCATGATTCTGACATGCGGTTTTGTATACGCAGACAAAAAATCATAAACAACATATGCCAAAAATATATTTTAACTGGTAAAATTGGTTTTTGTTGGTTCGTATTGGTTCTTAATTTTGGCTGTTTGTCTTTTTTCTAAAATTAAGATTTAAGTGTGTTGTAATGTAGTTAATATTAAAATGAAATTTTGGAATAATGATGGTGATTTCTAACTCAAATTTTTAACTAGGAAATAACATATTACTTTAAAGTGCACGATGTAAGTCAACTATATCAAAAACCTAGTTACATCTAACCGATGAAATAACGGTAATGATATTTGATTGTATCAATGTAAACCTGAAAAACCTAAGCAAAAATATTGTTATTTTGTGCATTTTAAACTTGTACATATGCATGTAGCTTTAGGATTTTACCCTAAATCTTTTATTTGTAAAAATGAAAATATGCTTGCTGAAATAAATTAACCCATAAAGTACCACAATAAGGTCGCATTTAATCATTCATGATTTGAAGATAAGAACTGATCGCTTTTTCCAAGGTATTGTGCATATCCTATAAACTGTTCTAAAACATACACACACCACTAAATACATTCTTCTAAAATACATAATATTTAATGCAGGTGACATCATATTTATGATTTTAATTTTAATAGTTATTATAATGGTCTTGAATGCATTTACATAACTATTCTTACTAAAATATTAAAGAGTATATTAAACGTACATTAAGCGTTTGATATACATCAGTTCTATATATCATGTATATGTTCTATTAGTTTAATACAAAGAAATGAAATTCAACAAGAACAATAAATCAGATAAAAAAATATGATTAAAATTAAAACCAATTGTTTAAAGCACAACTGAGGGTCTTTCCACCTTATATGGTTTAACTGTTCTGTAAGTAAAATTTGAAAACGAAAAAAAAAAGTGTAACAGATAAATAAATATACACAGATGTCAATATACATAATTTGTTGTTCTTTTCTTTTAAATACTGGAGCTGATCAGCTATTTTTGGTTTAAAAACTTAAAAAAGTCACTTCCAATGCCATCTGATTTTTTACTGATTCCTAAGGTTTCCATGTATTTCTGTTTGAAATAAAATCGGCAATTGGCTATATCCGTTGAAAAAATGTGCATTCTTATCTTATAATATAGCTTTCTATACACTGAGCCAAAACGTATATCATTTTTTTTATGTTTGCTTGCATTTTGGAGATACTTTGCTATTTCCGGTTGGCAAAATATCAGTTCGCGTATATATGATTTCTAAAAATATGTAATTGTGAAGTACATTTACAGAGAATAATTAAAAAAACGCTTCTTCCAGTGTACATAAGGTCAGTTTGTATGCTGGTTTTCAATGTGACTTTTCGTCCAGTCTAATGCACAAAAACTTGCAACTTCATCATGTTCCAGTAGTACGAGGCAGGTGTTGAAAGGGGAGATGTCTTTTAGCTAACCATGTAAAACAGTCTTACTAATTTTTCTTCAAAATTAAATAGTTTTGATCTATATTTGTAGGGATATCCTTAGCTTTTTTTAATGACATTTCAAGAACCATTGACAATAAGCAAATTTGATATATCATGTTTCACTAGTGTCACTATTGTCATAATTGAGTCTTGAATAAAAAAGAAATAATTATCTGTGCCGAATTTTCCTGGCATCATCTGTTGAAAAGTAAGTTCTATCGAGAATAACTACACCGATGTTGGTCTGTCAATTAGCATTTGACTTATGACATCTTTAGAAACATGGTATTCACTGCTTGCAATAGAGTAGAATTCAAAACTGATAACACGGCCTTGATCTTTCAACCTCAAGTGTCAGACCACCAATTAAAAGTCGAAATTTGCAATTTTCACAGCTTTCACAATATTTTACCTTAAGTTTAATATGAATTGTACATATATGAGCTTTCTACATGACAATTTTCAACATACCTTTAAATTCAAATAAGAAAGAAGAGGTCTCCCGAATAGAGGTACCACTAAAAATAACCCCTAATTTTCTGGAAATCTTAAATTAGTATACTATGGAGTGCATTAATCCTCAATGTTGAGTGGAAACTCATAGACAAGCAAATTTTGGCTCAAAATTGTCTTAATATATTTCTCTTTCACCAAAAGTTTCATTTCTGCCAATATGTTAGTTAGTTTAAGTAAAAAATTACATCATATGCACTATTTTTTGTCCAAGTAGGCATACTTTCACATACGTTCTAAATTGGAGGGAGTTATTGGTGGTCTGACACCTCATCTTCCTGTATGTTAATCAAGGATATGATATCTGAAGCCTCAATGTATCTATCTTTTATAGTTGTTAAGTCACGTTGAAATACCGTCCACGCGGAAGAATGACGGCTTCGGTCGAAATGAAAAAGAAAAGTCTGTCCAAGGAAAGGTGAAAAGACCTGATAAACAATATCAAACATTAAAAAACAAAAACAAAACAAAACAAAACAAATTTAAAAAAAAAGCAAAGGCATAATGTAAACAAGGCTAAGTGTTTCAATGGAATTACAAATAAGACATTTGCTGACACAAACTAAACTATACAGATCATTGTACCAAAACTGAAAGTACTCACAGCTTATCAAAGCTAGTCAAAAGTTAGTTTCGAACTTAAGAATGAGGTCAAGTTTTCCCGGACTGAAGTTTCATTTACCACACGGATGAAGTGTGGCAAAGTCATACACAGCCTGAGAAAAGCATGATCTCGTGCAATACATTATCGACGTGCATTGTGTATCCTAATACATGTATAGTCTACATTTAAAAGTTTTTATTATCATCTTGAGCTGTTTAAAATGATATTTCCCGCAGGCAATCTTTTTTGCCAATCCTTTGTAAAGCTTTAATCAGTTCTTTAATTGTTGGCTTAGGAAATTTTGTCTGGCTCCAAACGCGTAATATTTCTTTATTTTGATGTAACAGTTTACAGCTGTGATCGTTTTGAATTCCTTCAATCTCAGCGCTCTGCAATCCGAGTTCTACTCCAAGCTGTATGCCGCTGTTTCCTATATGATTGGACAGTTCCTGCAATGTAGTGTTCGTAGGTGTTTTGTTCGCTTGGTCTTCTGTAATATCTGGAATTAAGGGTACATGATAACTTCATTCACACAAATACTGTACTCCGGGGAAAAAGTAATTTACCGTAAAAAATTAAGGCAACACTTGATAAATATTCTGTGTCCGAAGCACTGTTCTGGATTTACCTTCATCAGGAACGCACAAAGACGAATATTTAAAAGGAAGGAATATATAGGAATAGATATCTTAGAAAGCTGTATGAAAAAAAAAATTATACCAATAATAGCAAATTTCCATTTGAGGTCTATTTTCCTGAATAAACGACAAATTGTTACATATTTAACATTCTTTCCTAGATTAATAAAAATTCTAGCATTTATATAACTGTGTGTTATCAATTTGGTAAAGGTTGATTATTATATCTTAGTGTCCCGTTCAGGCACATCTGCATGTAAAACTGCCAAATTGGTTGATTACATTAAAATGAATAAGACTAGAAAGACAAAAAGGTCTAATCCGTACCAAGATTTTGATTATTTTAATCAACACATTACATACCTGTTGCATTTCTTCTGCAAAATGTGTTGTGCAATTTTATTTTTGTAAAGTTTTTTTTTTACCTAACAGAATAGTATTTTTAAAAACTTTAACATCCCATGATTATCAGAAAACATAACATATCTTATCACTATATTTTTAATACAGTTAATAACTATTTACACTACACACCAATACAAGTCTGAAATTGGTAGTATTAGCACTCGACTCTGGTGATTTTACTTGACCATTCTGAGTTGGTTTGTAAATTTTACTTGATATTACTTGACTATAGTCAGAACAATACTAAACTGTTTGAACTTGTACTCGATCAGTTCTTAACCATTGTAAGGAGTCTGAATCATACTCGACCCAAGTCTGAACCATACTCTTCCAATTCTGAAACTTACTCGACCAAATAACAACAATCCTCGAATTATTCTTAATCTCTCTCTCTCTCTCTCTCTCTCTCTCTCTCTCTCTCTCTCTCTCTCTCTCTCTCTCTCTCTCTCTCTGAATTTTTTTTCTATTTAGTCTACTTTTTGCAAAATATATTTCCTTTGGCAGGAAATTTGAACAATAGGTATTCTATCAAGTTATATGGCCAAGTATTGTTAAGACATTGAAAACAAGTTGATTAATGGCTAAATACAGATCGAGAAGAGGTTAAGACCGTACCAACCTGGTTGAGTATGAGTTTTGACGTATCAGTATGAGTAAAGCAGGGTCCAGTTCAGACTGTTTGGCATGTTTGTAATTGTTACGATTTCAGCCAAGTAATATCAAGTAAAAATCAGTATATTCAAGTGCAAAAAGTGCCCATTTCAGACTTTTACTGGTTTGTAGTGTTCTTGGTTTTGCACCAGTAACTGCAAATCGTTTGTGCTTCTACATTGTTACCGCTAATGTAAAAAGCCTTTCTGATGCATATAATTACAAACTGTTATTTTCATTTTGTTTCCTTTAACTGTTGAATACCATCTTTTTGTTGTTTTGCATATGGACGTTGAAGACATAATTTCTTTTTAATAGAACTAAACTAAATATTTCATCAGTACAACAATGAAGACGTCAATCAAACAACGTGTCCAATGTATTGTTAGGTGATACATCAGTTTATTGTGTTTATCAATAAAGTAATCACATACCAATATATAATGGAATTTATGATAACACCTCCCCATAGCTACAGGCTGGTTAACCATGCAAAGAAACTCATCGTAGATAGATACCAGAATTACAATTACGTATGCCAGACGAGCATTTTGTCTCCATAATACTCGCCAGTCAGGCTCGTATAAAAAGACGTTAATGAGTCCAAAGAAAGTATGAAGTCAAAGAGTCAAAATTCCTAACGGATTTGTCAAGTACAACAATTCAACCTTCAACATTTATTATGTACTACGAATCAAAATCGTATTGAACTTAATTAAAAATTAATTGCATTAGAATTTTACGCATTAAGCCCTTGCAATTGGTCGTTTCCACGAATACCTAGAAGATCATAATTATCTTTTAGACAACATGATGTCCGTAAAAAATAAAATAACAAAAATACCGAACTCTGAGGAAAATTCAAAACAGAGAGTCCGGTATCAAATGGCAATATCAAAAGCGACTGGGAAATACACATAATGTGACAGATAGAATTAAAAAAAAGAAATCAAGAAATTTGTTTCGTCGACTGCAAGATTTTTGTTGTTCCTGTAGTAGTTTCTTTCCCTTTCCTTTGAATCACATTTCAGATATCTAGAATTTCACAATCAACTAATGAAACAGGTATTACGTTATTTCTTACAACACATAGGCTTGCATAAAAGGGTGTACACTGGCTCGATAATATATTTAGTGTATAATGCATTTTTGTTAAATAATAATTGCAAGTTGAATAAATCGCATTGCATTTTCTCAATAATATTTTGACAGCGTTGTGTACTACTTTTAGGACAAATTATATCAAAATAACAGAAATTTCTTTAGCTCTGACTCAAAATATGGAACATTTCATATTGAGGAGGTTATGAATTCAGTTTAACAGTTTAAACATACCAGTTGTTTACCCTTGTTCAGTTGAATCAAATTTCTACTTTTCCTTAACATTTATTGCCTTTTTTTTACAATGTGATGTCATCCTCTTACATGAGGCATAAAGTATGAAGAAGTAAATTCGGAAGGTTAATAAAAACTGATTGACAGTAATTGCCAACGCTTGGGACTACATTTGTAGATACCAGTAGATAAAGGCGATGTTTGTTGAGTCAGGCCCACCATCCATGTTATACCTATGTTAAAATTATCATAAAGCTGTTTTAAATGTAAAACAAAAACAACATGTTTTATCTAACTGCTTGTGAGTCTAATTTGGAACATTGTTTTGGAATCATCTTTGCGCTAATTGTTTACATGGTTGTCAAATTCTGTAAGTGTTGTTATGTAATGATTCACAAATTCTACCTACATGTTCTAACAACAAATCCATACACAGTATAAATATAATTTTACACTTACTAAACTCTGTCAGCACGTCATCTACATTTACGTCTCTAATCACCTGAAATTAAAGGAGTCAAATTAGATATCAATCAAAAATAAACTTTTTAAGGATGTACACTTCTGAAGAGCCAACAATTTCTAGAATTAAACTTTTTTCTTAACCTGATTTTTGGGTTTATATGACTGTAAAAAAATAATTGGTGAAGAAAACATCATATGGTGGTGCACTTCTTTTTTGCTACGGCCCTTTGAAAGTACCCAATTTCGATGATTTTCCAATTTTTCATCAATTTTTATCCATTTTTTAAACTTTTTTCATACTTTCAATAAAGATGAAGTGGACCAATCTAAATAAATTTAGTTTTAAAAACAATATACGTAGGTGTTAATATAAGAAAGTTTTATTATATTTTCATGCTTTTTCGTGTCAAATTTACCATGCTGTCAATTTTGTAAATTTGTGATTTTTCTCTATTTTAAGAACAAAATGCACTTTATTTCAACTTCTTTGTTATAAATGATTGAAAAAATACATATCTGAGAAATTTGAAAAGAAAAAAGTGATATGGGATGTACATGATTCTGGTAAAATCATTTCTTGTAATCCTCACCCATTTTCTCAAAATTTTGGCTGAACATACTGACTTGATTGGTAATAAAATTTGAAAAAAATATTACTCAAAAACTGCTTATTGTAACTACACAATTTTTTCACAGAGTTAAGTTTGATTATAACATTTTTTGAATTCACTGATATCTTCCACTTGTATCACATGTTTTGGAGATAATTCCAGAACGAGATTTCAACGAGACTGAAACTTCAGAAGAATACATCCTTAAATACATGTTTTATGAATAACATGAACAAACAACCCACATACAAATATATAAGCTGGCGAGAAGTATGTAATTCAAACAATATAAGTCGTTCTCTTGAAGAAAAAAAGACACACATATGAAAAAGGTCACATGATAGATTTTGCATCACATAGGAACAAGTTTGAGCATTATAATCATGTGACTTCATACATTTAGTACAGTATGAAGAACAAACAAGGATATAGCACAAGTAAATACAATCATGTTTTAACAAGACGCACAATCGAAAGAATGAATTCATCGATAGTCACCGCCTCGAGTGCGAGAGGTTGTTGGTTCGAACTCTGAAAGGGTCATACCAAAGAATCGTAGATTGGTTTTTGCTGCTTCTTCGCAAAGCATGCACCATTGACGAGTAAGAGCAAAGACGGGTCGGATCGGAGTCAGAATAATGTGTCCTTGAAGGTTGCACTTTGTAAATACATCTGTTTCACAAGCCACGCCTCTTTTGGGGAGATATATAATATTCATAGATATTTTGTTTTGTTTACGTACTGGTTCCCAGATATGATCTTTATGTTTCATCTCAAAAAGAAATAACTTGGGAATGTTACCAGTATAAAAACACATGGTAGCGGCAAAAATTGAATTCTAAGGAAGACTCAAAGTGAAGGTAGAGGTAGTACACAATCTTAGTATAAGTTTAAACTCTTAGACGTTTGGGGCATATAAATGTTGAAAGTATGCCGCACAGCCCTATGTTTTGAGCTTTGAATAAAAAAGTAGTGCATATCAACTTTCCGTTCTAGGATATATTTTTTAACGAAACTTCATAGTAAAAGTGGCACAGCTTTAGCCGCAAAGGGAGTTCCTATGGGAAATTACATTGCCTATATTTCCAGAAGTGAAACCTAAAGTATGACATGTCACTATACCCTGATGAACTAGCACGTAAAAAATCTAGCTAAAGATGTCAGTCAAGAACAAAGCAGGTCCATATTTCATATCACACAATCCTATTCTGATTCTAAAAATTAATTTAATTCGACACACGACGTTAAATAGCCATCCATCCATCCATCATCGAAATTAAAAGACATTCTGTCCATGCTTCTGTGCATAATAATAAGTTTGTGTTATGTCAATCTACACGAATCACTCGTGCAAATAATCTATATGAAACTATCGGTTTCGTAAGTAAAATCAGAAAGCCAAACCTCGACTTACTCATTTTTCGGAAATTGACATCTGTAACAAACATAAACTTTTAGCTACTTCTTGACAAGCAGAACCAAATACGATGAAAGTTCTAACTATGAACTGGCCTCCGAAGCTAGACAAAACACCTTACAAATACATATAGATTTGTTTCGTCATCAAGCAATTGTTCCACTACTAAACTGTCTATTCTACTTACTAGTACACTTGGTACAATCAAAAACCTGTTAACAAATTGTTCAAAGAAGGCCGTTGCAAATAGTGGAATTAATTACTTTTGGAGTGTAAAAAATTCGTTGGAAGTACTTGATTAATTGCATACTTATATTGGTGATTTCGAATCTGTTCAAAGTTTGTTTTTTCTACCCTATATACCACTTTGCCTCATAATGTTATAAAGAAAAAAATCCCACACCTTATTAAATGGGCATTTAAAAAGTCAGAATGCGAATGTATATGTTCAAACTCTTTTAGGTCATTTTTTTAGTGACAACAGACAAAAGAACTATGTCAATTGGAATTGACCTGCTTTGATACCATAACTGCCCTCTAATTTTTTCTAGATAACATTTTTTTTCTCGCTATGGAGATTCCGTAAATCGTCAAGTTATCGGAATTCCAACGTCATTTCTGTCATCAAGTTTGCGCCTTTGATAGCTTACTATGGAGTTTCAGTTTTGCTCATTATTGAAGGCATTAGCGCGATCTGAAGTTGTTCGAATCCTTGTCGTTTGGTCTTTTTTTTTTTTTTTTATATAGTTTTCGCATTTTCAATCATATCACATATCTTCACCACTATGCAATGGTTGCACACTGTGTTAATTTGAACGTTACTTTTGTGTTATGCTTATGAAAAATAAGAAGATTTGGTATAATTGCAAATGAGACAAATCTGCACAAGAGACCAAATAACACTGAAATTAACATCTATCGGTCTCCGTACGGCCTTCAACAATGAGCAAAGTCCACATCGCATAGTCAACTATAAAAAGCTCCGAAATGACAAATGTAAAACAATTCAAACGAGAAAACTAACGTCCTAATTTAAATAAGATAATGATCGAAAAACAAATATGTTACATAGCAACAAACGACAACCACTGAATAACAGGCTCCTGACTTGGGACAGGCACATACAGAATGTGTCGGGGTTAAACTATTTAAATGGCGCCAAATCCTCTCCTTACCTGGGACAATCGTGTAACGTTACAACATAAGAACAGACTGTAAAAATCAGTTGAAAAAGGCTTAACTCATCAGATGGTTACAAATAGAAATTCTTCTAGCAAAAACACAGAGTGGATGTGGACGGGTACTTATACATCTACAGAAAGACACTAAGTACAGATCTGAGAGTACTCGCAGCTACTGACAGCTAGTTGAAAGCCAATATCAACTAATGAAAGAAATCATGCGTCTAAGAATAAAAAATCAACATCCATTGGATTTAGTGTGAAGACGTCATAAACAGTCAGAACAAAACATAACTTTTAGTCTGTATTCATCTATATTATATTTAGTTGTAAATGAGACGATACGTAGCTTGCGATTATTTATACCTCACACAGTAAGTGTTTGTTAGTTTCAGCAAAAGCATCTTGAATTATCCTGAAGGACGAATCAGTCACACTTCCCTTCCATCTTAACATGGCTGTATATTTGAAATCATTTTCGTGAAAAGCAGAAGGAGCAAATTTGTCTTGCACATCATTTAAGATTTTTGCGTCTAATCCAAGTCTTATCAACAATTCTCGACAATCATTAACTTCAAGACTAGCAGCCAGTCGTCTTAGGTGTTTGTTCGATGGAGATTGTTCTATTTGTAGTCTGCCTAACCCTGTTGACAAAACAATATATTAGAGGCTTTATAGTTTATGACTATACAATTATCAAACCAAAATGAATACAGTTGTTGCTGTATAGAATGATTCTTGTTTAAACAAAACGGAAATGAAAGTCAAACCCAGAATAAAAAATTCTAGATTTTAGTAAGAGATAAGAGAAACACATACCTTACCTTCTCATCCGGTTATTCTCATTTTCAATTTTTTTTTATCTTCATTATGAATTTAGGATTTGTACACCTTAATCTATTGTTACTTTTAAGTTAATGTGTTTGATCATATGCTGAATTATTCACATCTACAAATAATAATTAGATCAGTTGAGTGTTAATTGGACTGCCGGACATGTTTTATGAGTATACTGATTCAATAAGTGTGAATTAGAAAAAAAATCACTGAAGATACCAAGCTTATTATATCATAAGCTAGACGCATTGTCTACATCAATGAACTTATCTATTTAACATGTATTGTGAAAATCAAATCAACAAGTTATACATTGCATGCGTCCGAAGCGCTTTTCTTGATTTACCTTCATCAGGAAGGCTCAATGCAAAATATTTGAAAGTTAATGATATACAAAACCGAAAAGTTGAAGAACAACATGACCAAAAAGGACATGGAAAGTCGGTAATGTTTGTACTCTGGATGTACTGTGTACCTTTTGTACTCGGGATGTATTGTTTGTACTCAGGTACAAATGAAGGACGATGAATCTACAGCGACATTTTTTTTTTTATTCCGTTTGACATTTCCATTATGTTCTTTTTTTACATTGAAAATTAGGTACATCATATAGCTTAGCGATTTCAGCCTAAACTAGGTTCAAAAGCTGTGATGATATAATTGTACAGTTACTAAATGTGTCCAGGCATTTATATAGATAAAGATTGTTACGATTTTATCTTTTTATTGAAAATGATGTACCTGTATTGGAAATCAGTAGTCAAATGAAATGTGTTACTTGCAATCAGTGTCAGTTTGAATTAGAAACGCCGTTTTCTTCGATTTTTGTTAAAATCGTGTACCTATATTTAAGATTAGCAGTGTACCTTCAATTATATTGGTTTATATATAATTATCAATGCCAGTGTACATTTACATAACATTTTAATGGGAGAGTTAAAAGTGGGAAACATTTTGTTATCAAATAGCATATACTAGTATAGGATACAGGTAATGATGATACCACAGGAAGAATTTGTTTATTCACACAGAAACAATTAAAATTAACATTACTAACATAATTGGTCATTACAAGTGCAAACGATATAGTAATGTGGCAATATTGGAATTAATAGTTATTTTGTTGGCTCCCTTGTTAGCTTGAGCGTATTTACATTTTATATAATTACAATTGTTTACATGAAAACTTTTACCTGTGTTAAAGTACACAATTAATTCACTCCTTTTCGAAACCTGTTATTCATAGTTAAAGGTAAGACTGTGTTGGAAATTTGTTATATTGCAACTCTTATTTCAAGAAAGTACCATTTGTTAAGTCAGTTTATTATTAATTATATACTGAACTCACATTTAATACATTGTCCAGAATTCAAACTTTCCTCGAAGGTACCTATCAGTATTCATTACAGCCATGCTGTTTATTATTACTGTTCTGGACCAATTCTTCTCTTAAATGTTTTGGCATTATTTAGGGTTCAAAAGCTAGGACTTGGGTATAAAATGGTTTAAATGATATAGTTTAAAAGCCCCTACTTAAAGTAAGACATTTCCCTACTTTACTTAGCTTTTGTATTGTTGTACAACTTACTGTCATAATACTAGAATATCTATTGTGTATTTTGGTATGAAATAATTATGATCATTTAGGTATTATTTATTTAAGACTTCCGTTCCCAGAATGCTGGCTTATACTTGTCCAAAGTATTGTCCGGTCGAGTATTAGCTTTGTCCTCCCAGAGAATTGTCCGTTATGTCGGTTGTTGTAGACACCTGTCCCCTAGTGTGACAATGTGTCCAGGGCAGAATTGGTCTTCGTAGTTTATGTAAAGTACATAGAACCTGGGTTAGTTTGGTTATTTCGTGGCTTCGCTAGCATTAAGTAAAAAGGTATCCCGAAAACGTTACTTTTACGTGAATTATAGATCAGTCCGTTCACATTTTGGTGCCGTGACCAGGATTCGAACCTGGTTGTCGCGGTATAAGCCATCATGAAAAAGCAAAAATTAAGCATTCTGACAGATTTTTAGATAAAGATAAAGTGAAGTATAGACATGAAAAAGATTTCAATTTTAGTACTCCAATAAAATCATTTGTTACTTTATCTGAAACCTATGCTGATTCTGTAAGGGATAACTCTATATTGAAAACTCCAGATTATAAAGTGGATAAAAATCTACTCCAAAAAGATACCAAGAACCACATTTTAGTAGGAGACCAAGTGTATGATGATAGGGATAGATTAAATAAGAATGAAGGATAAGATTTTCCCCCCAAAAAAGAGATAAGTTGATAAGGATGCATTTTCAAAGGACTATCAATCCTTAAATAGGTATTCAACTGAAAAATACCCCAGTTATGATTTATATAGGCATGAATCGGTTAAGCAAACATCTTCTCTTGATTACTTGCAAATACCTGTCACCTTACATGAAAAAAGTATAGTAAGAAGAGAAAAAGAGCCTAAATCATTTGATTGTAAAACTATTGACTGGCAAGACTATTTGGTTAATTTTGAACAAGTTGCAGAATGGAATGAATGGAATGATTTAGAAAGAGCTAAACAAATTGTTATGAGTCTAAGGGGTCCTGCTCAGAAAATTTTGAGTACTTTAAGTAAACAAGACCTTGGAAATTATAATAAAATTAAGGAAAGTTGTAATAAGAGATTTAATCCTAGAGAAAGGGAAGCCGCTTATGTTTGCGAATTTGAAGCAAGAATACATTCTAAAGATGAAACTGTTTCTGAGTATGGTCAAGCTTTAAGAAAGTTAGGTTACTTGGCTTTTCCAAATGAAAAACAAGATTCTGAAATGATGGAAAAAGTTCTAATAAATAAATTCATTAGAGGATTAAATAGCTTGGATTTACAAAAGCATGTCCAGTTTCAGCGTGCAAACACGTTAGATATTGCAATTTCATACGCAATTGAATATGAAGCATTTATTGATCCTCAAAATAATATGAGACAGCCTATGCTAACTAACAATGAAGTTCCCATTGAAGCAATTAAAGATAATAAAAAGGAAAGTAGCACTTCCCATACAGATTCATTAACTCTTGATCAAGTGGCTAATAAAGGCAACAGTAGTATACCGCTGTTCGAAATTCATAAATCGATTGAGAGAAAAAAAACAAATCCGGGTTACAAACTAAAACTGAGAGAAACACAGGAACCGAAAATAGGAACGGTTATTACCAAAATAGGCCTCCTAGGTTTAATAATAGGGACAGAGGAAGGTATTATAGGAATCAAAATAGCACGACAGACAGAGTCTGCTATAAATGTAATGAGATAGGACATATTCAGTACTATTGTCCATTAAACAATCAGGGAAACTATTAAAAGCTGATTTAGAGGCCAATACTTCAGCTGTTAAAGTTTTAGAAAGGCCACAAACCAAAATTGAAAGTTTGATATCAGATCAAATAAAGAGAGTTCAAATAAATTTAGTGAATCAAAATTGTCTTTTTGCTTTTTGCAAAATTGATGGAATTGATGTTAAATTTCTTGTTGATACTGAATCACCAGTGTCTCTGATTTCTTTTGATACTTTTTAGAAATTAAAATTAAGTTCTCAGTTGATTAGCCTATATAGTATCTTAACAACTGCCAATGGCAATGCTTTAAGTGTTAAAGGCAAATGTATTTTGAATATAGCAATAGGTCCTTTATTAGTTAAACAAGAAGTTATTGTAGCTGATATAAAAGGGTCATCTGGGATGATAGGAATTAATTTCTTTGAACAAAATGAAATTGATATTCAAATTTAAAGTCAATGCTTAAGGATCAAAGGTCAGAGTATTCCTCTGTTTAAAGAGAATAGTTCCCAGTGTTCAAGAATTCAGATAGCTAGGCAAGTTTCAATTCCTGCAAATAGTGAAATGATTATTGAAGCTTCTAAAAGAGATTCATTTGTAGATGATATTGGCATTATTGAACCATTAGACTGGGTGAAAAGTAAAGGTCTGTTGGTGGCAAACAGCCTAGTTGATACAGAAAATACAATTTACCTAGCTATCATGAATTTGAATTCAAAATCAGTTAAACTTAAACAAGGTGAACAGATTGCACACCTGATGACAATTGAACAAGTTTTTAATGAGGATAATACTGAATCACAAATAGATTCAAAATCTGATGACATATCAGAACAAGTTAATACTTTAAAAGATGTTGACATGCCCGAGCATTTAAAATCTATGTTAGATAAAGTATCATCAGGCTTAAAAGATGAAGAGAAGCACAAACTATCTTCACTTATACATGAGTATAAAGATATATTCGTTGGTCCTGATGGTTCTCTTGGGCGAACTGATAGAGTAAAACACTATATAGATACAAGTAATGCAAAACCTGTAAAGATATCCCCACGAAGAGTACCTTTGAAACAGAGGGATGTTCTTGAAGAAACATTGAAAAAAATGATTGACAAAAATTTAATTGAACCCAGTTGTAGTCCATTGGCAGCACCAGTGTGCCTTGTGAAGAAAAGGGATGGTTCTATTCGATTCTGTGTGGACTTTAGAAAATTAAAAGAAGAACAGTAAAAGACGTCTACTCTTTACCGCGTATTGATGACATTCTTGATACCTTGAGCGGCGGAAAGTGGTTTTCATGCGTTGATTTAGCCAGTGGTTATGTTCAGGTAGAGGTTGCCGAAGAAGACAAACACAAAACTGCCTTTTCGACACATAAAGGCTTGTATCAGTTTCTTGTAATGCCGATGGGTTTATGCAACTCTCCCGCTACATTTAACCGGCTCATGAATCAGGTTTTAGGTGGTTTAAAATGGCATCGTTGTCTTTGCTATCTGGATGACGTCATAATTTATGGAAAAGATTTTTAAACAGCTTTTGATAATTTGAAAACCGTATTTCAGTGTTTTAGAGTGGCGAATCTTAAACTGAAACCGAGTAAATGCTCGTTTTTTCAAACAGAAGTCGAATTTTTGGGACACATTGTCTCTGCAGAAGGCATTAAATGCGATTCAGAAAAGATTCAATCGGTTCAGAATTGGCATACACCATCAAATGTCAAAGATTTACGAAGTTTTTTAGGCTTCGCGGGTTGTTACCGCCGTTTCATACCAGATTTTGCAACTATCGCTCATCCTTTGACACAGCTAACTCAAAATAATTAATCATTTATTTGAAATGATAAATGTAAAATCGCGTTTGAGACTTTAAAAGAATGCTTAACAACTGCACCCACATTATCATTTCCAAGTGAAGATGGCGCGAACATACTAAATACAGATGCTAGTCAAACAGGGGTCGGAGCTGTTCTTTCCCAAATCCAAAATGGTGAGGAACATGTCATTGCATATTCTAGCCGAACTTTAAACATAGCACAAAAGCGGTATTGTACCACAAAACGTGAACTACTAGCGATCATCATTTCCTTGTGCCAATTTAGACATTATCTATATGGCCAAAAATTTACAGTACGTACAGATCATTCGTCGCTCAAGTGGCTAAAGAATTTCAAAAACCCGGAAGGTATGATCGCGAGATGGATTTCTATCATAGACACATACGACATGGAAATTCAACACGGCAAGGGTTCATTGCGCACACCAAAACGGAAATGCTAACGAATCAATTGTCCAGAATGTACCAAAATGAAAACAGATATAGAATATTTTGAAAATGTCAAAACTACTGATTGTATTGATGACCTGAATACCGTCAAGGATGGCCATGTCTCCTGCTTAAGTATTCAATCAGTTATCTATGACACGGAAACTGACGGCGACACTGATAGCGTCAGAGGTTGTCTTGCGACCCATTTAGCTATCAGACCGGTCAATGTCAATACAGAAGAAATATGTTTTGACATAACATCAAACTGGCTCAGTTATTGGTCGAATTCGCAATTAAGAGAAATGCTAGAGAAAGACCAAAATATAAGTTTTATATTGAACAATTTGTTACAATCTGATGAAAAACCCAAAAGTCCGATATTCAAAACAAATCAAAAGAAACGAAAATTCTTTATGGGTTATGGGAATCCTTGACCATTCAGAATAACCTGTTATGTAAATTTTTTGAAAGAGAAAATCAGGGGCTTGTTTATCAATTTGTAGCTCCGGAACAGATACGAAATTTCATTTTTCAACAGTTACATTGTACAAAATATTCAGCTCATTTTGGAAGAGACAAAACTTTAGATCTTATAAAGAAAAGATTTTATTAGCCAAATATGTCAGATTCTATAAAATTATGGATTAATAGTTGTGATATTTGTGCTAAAGGGAAACCTGGACCAGGGAAAGGGAAATCACCTTTGAAATCCAGTGTTTCTACATATCCTTTGGACAGAATAGCTATTGACATCATAGGTCCTTTGCCTATAACTACGAGTGGCAATGAATACATAATGGTAGTGGAAGATTATTTCACTAAATGGACAGAATCTTATGCAATACCAAATCACCAAGCCCTTACAGTAGCTGACAAACTTGTTACAGAATTTATTTGCAGATTTGGCTGTCCATTCCAAATTCATACAGATCAAGGCAGATAATTTGAATCTGGCCTATTTGCCGCCATATGTGACAAATTAGGAATTGACAAAACTAGAACATGTCCATACAGACCCCAGTCTGACGGAGTGGTTGAACGTTTCAATCAAACTTTACAATCAATTTTACGTTTATTTGTTAATGAACATAGAAATGATTGGGACGATCACATTCCATTCATTACTATGGCATACAGAGACACTCAACATGCAAGCACAAAATGTTCTCCAAATCTTTTGATGTTTGGACTTGAATTAAGATGTCCAATTGATGTTATGTTTGGCTTACCGCAAGGATATAAAAGTATACCTTGTCCAATTGCATATGTTGAGTGGGTTGAAGAAGCTCTTAGAAATGCATTTCAGTTAGCATATACACAATCTGGTTTAAGTGCAAAATACAAAGGGAAAATTATGATAAAAATTTGAAAATTAGAAGATTTGAAGAAAACTCATTTGTTCGGAGATGGTATCCTTCAGAAGCAAATAAGAAGCTTGGATTAGGCTGGACTGGTCCATACAAAGTTATAAAGAAAATTACTGATTTGACATACAGAATATAAAAAGACACAAGTACTAAACAATTAGTTGTACATGTAGATCACTTGAAACCATATCAAACTGCACATACACCAACTGTACAAGAGCAAACCGTTACACCACAAGAAAATGTACAAACGTTACCTCCACCAGTGACATCTCGCTTTGGTCGTGTTATCAAACCAATGCAAATATTAACACTGTAATTGTTTATTATTGTTTCGCTCATTAACTTTATATTACTTAGATATAAGAAGATGTGGTATGAGTGCCAATGAGACAACTCTCTATCCAAGTCAAAATTTATAAAAGTAAACCATTATAGGTCAAAGTACGGTCTTCAACACGGAGCCTAGGCTCACACCGAACAGTAAGCTATAAAGGGCCCCAAAATTACTAGTGTAAAACCATTCAAACGGGAAACCAACGGTCTAATCTATATAAAACGAGAAACGAGAAACACTTATGAACCACATCAACAAACGACAACTACTGAACATAAGATTCCTGACTTAGGACAGGTGCAAACAAATGCAGCGGGTTTAAACGTTTTAATGGTACCAAACCTTCACCCTTTTTCTGAAACAATAGAGTAACATCACAACATAGAAAGACACACTATAAAATATCAACTGAAATAGCTTAACTCAATCAAAGGACATATTAACACCATTGGACATACACTGAACAAATAAATTTGACCTATGATACAATGTAAATTCAAAATAAATAAACTAAGGGAAGAATAATAAAAGTAACATGTTATATCGGTTACTTGTCTACATTGCTGTTTGTGATGTTGTGAAAGGGCCCACACGTCATCATAAATGGTATTGCTAGAAAGTATGCATATATACATAATTTTTGTGTTTGTATATAGTATATATTAGAATAATGAATATTTTCTCTTTACTGTAGATTTTTGCAGAATGAATATTACTGTGAAAAGATTTATTGAAAATAGACAAATTTATATGTTTATTAATTATATATTTTCAGAATGGAGTAACAATTACATGTGTGTGATAACGACTATAAACGTTTTTAGAATGATCACTTAAGAGAGTTATGGCCAGCTGTTGGGCTTGTTGTAATATTGAAGAATGTGGAAAATCACAATTTTCCGGTCATTTAATGAATACAAGTCGCACTTTGTAGTATACATAAAGAAACACTTGCATTGTATACCTGTCACATATGTGCCTTATCTAGAAGGAAATGACAGATATTAAAGAAACAGCTTGTAAAGGACCACAAATGCTCTCAAGATAGATATAGGTGCATTGAGGTAACAAATAACAATTTCGTCGATCCAAAGGATGTTTTGCCGTACAGAGTTGGAGATGCAGATGAAAGGAAAGAAGCTCAACAAACGAGGGAAAAAGATAATAAAAGAAAAAGAAAAGCTAAGAAAGATGCTTAGGAAACACGAAAACGATATGTGGAGTCGGGAAAGAAACCATACGTAGAGGACAAGTATTATAATTCTAGGGACGAATGTTTAATGTTTAATTTTGACAAGAATACTTTAACAAGGACCGTAATGAAACCAAAGAAACATTGACATTTAGTGACCAATTTTTGTTTATATTCTTTGTATACATTTTTGAATATGTTGATACATATTTATTGAATATTTTGATACATATTTATTGAATATTTTGATACATATCTATTGAATATTTTGATATATTTTGTATATACCTGTACTATTACTTTTACAGACTTCTTCATTATTTTTGTTAGATCAAATGATGAAATTTGATCTTTAAGTGGGAGGAATGTGGCAAAATTGGAATTAATAGTTATTTTTTAGCTCCCTTGTTAGCTTGAGCGTATTTACATTTTATATAATTACAATTGTTTACATGAAAACTTTCACCTGTGTTAAAGTACACAATAAATTCACTCCTTTTCGAAACCTGTTATTCATAGTTAAAGGTAAGACTGTGTTGGAAATTTGTTATATTGCAACTCTTATTTCAAGAAAGTACCATTTGTTCAGTCAGTTTATTATTAATTATATACTGAACTCACATTTAATACATTGTCCAGAATTCATACTTTCCTCGAAGGTAACTATCAGTATTCATTACAGCCATGCTGTTTATTATTACTGTTCTGGACCAATTCTTCTCTTAAACGTTACTTTTACTTGAATGTTAGATCAGTCTGTTCACAGTATGGTACAGCTTCCTTACATACCAGCAGGTAAAGTAATTTGAGCTTGCTCTCAATGCCTGTTACATTCTATGATTTGATATTGTTTATGTACTTATTTGAAATTATCATTACGTTAACTCAAATAAGTTGTATGCATCAATGTTCATTGGATGTTTTTTACAAAGAAAAAGAGTTGCAAAATCAAAACACTGGTTAGACCCCGCAACACTAATTAAAATATATTGTTTTGTTATGATTTTAAAACCGTTTGACGCAGGTGCTCCGTTACGGAGGAGTTTGTGAAGAAAACAAGATAGAAGGAACGTGCTTAACAAAGTCAGGAACCTCGTCAATGATTGTCGTGTGTCTTATTATGAAACAAAATTGTTGGAGAAAATTAAGTTGAGGACATATCTTTGACCCATTTCTGCAGTTTACTTACAAATTGGCTAATGTTCGTAGGTTAATACAATAAAATACATATGAACAAAGCAAGTTCTAAGATCATGACTTGCAAAAAGCAACGCAGATTCCAACAATTATTAAAATTTCTTTACATTTTATTGGACATAATTTCCAGTTTTGTTAATATGTACTGTAGCTAACAGGAGGTATTAGAAAGTTAACTTACAACAGATATTATGTAAATTTATTCGTTTATGTCTGCTGTTGAATTTTCAGTTCATAAGATGAACAAATTTTAACAAGACAATAACACGGTTACAAATCTGATTCAATTACCGTTTCAGTCAAAGCCTACGTTTTTCAATTTTAAATACAGTACCATCGGATGGAACTTTAAACGGCTTCCTCATCATCTTACATTTTTGTTTCAGCAATTGATAACTTTGTTAAATAAACCCAATTTTTTGTTTTACTAATATACCAATACTTCGTTTATGAAAAGTTTACCCTTAAAAGTAAAAGCAGCATCTATTGTTAGTTTTAATCACATACCTTTGCAAGATGCGTCACACTTTTCACGAGGCATCTACAAGACAAAATATACAAATAGTCAAATATTTAAAAAAATTCAAAGTGATTTTGCAAATTTAAAACGATAGGTATACTTTTAGTTCACCTGAAATTTGAAATAATGAAAACTATATACAAATGGTATACGTATAAAAAGAAATGTGTACAAATGGTAAACGTATAAATACTTGTAAGTATATGTATCAGATAATATAACATTCAAACAGAACACAAATACGTTTCAAGCATCGACGATACAGACAAGCGCGATATGAATACGGAAAGAATGCACAGTGTACAATGTAAGCACGATGAGTTATGGGCATTACACGGACGGTGAACGATCGCTGAGGGATGAACGTAACATGGACGATTTTCATGTACTGATTGAACTAGGCATCAACCTAAATGTTAAAAAAATTTCAATTTTAATCATTACATTATTAAATGAATTCCTAGACTTATCAACTTCAACATGTTTAATCTTGGAAATATTATTTTTAATGTAGGAATTAATGACAACAATACATGGATCTAAACGTAAAATTAAACCAAAGACACTAAAGCTGTAAATGTCGGTCATAGTAACTTTACTTTTCTTGAAACGTGTTCTACGAAATGTGAACTATGTGATGTACTACTCAGGGTTTCGGATAAATGACGTGTACTACTCAGGGTTTCAGACGGATACATTACATGAACTACTCAAGGTTTTTAATAAATGACATGAACGCAAGAGTTTATAAAATTGGAAGGACGGACGGACGGAAGGACAAGGGTCATATATAAGTTCGTTCTCATTCGTGGTTGGGTAATTCAAACCTTACCAGTGGTTTATTGTTGTATATGATGTTTACAATTTACTGATAGTATGTTGCTTAAGATGATTGCCGTTCGGTCGATCTTGTCATACAGCAAACAAGTTGCCCTCTCAATTTCATCTTAATACCCGACCACAAGTATGGATGAACAATTATATGAACATTGTCCTTCAGTCTGACCGTTCCGATTCGGTTTCTTTTCTTCAATTTGTACGTATAGTACATATTTTAATGTCAAATAGTGTCTCAAAGCCTACGTTTCTCAATTTCAAATACATTACCATCGGATAGAACGGTAAACGGCTTCCACATCATCTTACATTTTTGCTTCAACAATTGATAACTTTGTTATATAAACCCATTTTTTGTTTACTAATATACAAATACTTCGTTTATGAAAAGTTTATATATAGTGGAATTTGATGCGACTGCCATACAAGTGAGAGGTTTAGCTAGCTATAAGCCCAGGTTCAATCCACCATTTTCTACATAAGAAAATGCCTGTACCAAGTCAGGAATATGACAGTTGTTATCCATTCGATTGATGTGTTTGAGCTTTTGATTTTGCCATTTGATTAGGGACTTTCCTTTTTGAATTTTCCTCGGAGTTCAGTATTTTTGTGATTTACTTTTTCACTAAAGTATATAATTCCAAGATTTAAGTCGATAATCCGAAGATAAACCTTGAATATATCATTCGGAATCTTCAAGAACAACTTCGTTGATTTGGAGATCAATGTTGATGAATCCGTGATTTAAGGGTATCAAGATTATTGTTGCCGCTATCCAGAAACTATCGAGATTAAACTCGATAACCGTAGACTAAGTTAAGTTGATAATCGTAGACTAAAGTTTAACGTTCTAGATTTAAGTCGATAATTCAATGATTGCAAATTGATTTTATCATGATTGAAGCACTTGTAACATAAAAGTCGACATTAAAAACAAATTAATAAAATTGTGACCCTTATCAACTTTCGTAATTGTACCTGTCAGAAAGGAGACAAAATGTGACTCTAAACTTAAATTTCAAAACTTAAGTTGAATACCAATTTGAAAACAAAAACAAAATGCACGTTTTAGAATAATTTCTCAATTGAAATGATCCAATACTTGTACATAAATAATAAGAACATGTCCAATGCAATTTTAAAACCTGTTTTGTTATATTTTTTGCCTCTTTAATTTATAAGAGGTCCGTCACTCTTAATTGAAGATAGGGGTAGGAATTATCCGTTCCAATATTAACGGGTTTTGTCCTTTTGGGTTTTTCAGCTATTTAGTTTTTTTAATAAATTTAAATTTTTAAACATTTTGGCCTCGAACATCATTGAAGAGACATTGAAGATTTGGTGCAGTACAATTGATACCATTTACATTATTTTAATTGACTCCTGCATACTAGGACCTTAGTAATATAACAAGATCAAATAATCAGGACGGCACATCAATTTAGGCATATTTATTGTTAGTCTTTTAGATAACAATACAAAATAAATCCCCTCAAAGTTAATTGGTACAATAATACACGTAAATGGTTTGGACAAAATTAAAACATGATATTCATTATCTGCTGCTTTAAAGAATCATGTT
>JAASAO010001058.1:0-85037 GCA_017311375.1 Mytilus coruscus
ATTAGTGATGTGATTTTTTCTTAATGAGATTATGAGCCAAAGTGGTATATAGGGTAGAAAAATCAAAACTTTGAACAGATTCGAAATCATCAATATCAGGATGCGATTTATCAAGTACTTCCAACAATTTGTGACCCTCCAAAAGTCATTGATTCCACTATTTTCAAAGGCCTCATTTAAACAATTTATTACCAGGTTGTTGATTGTACCAAGTGTACTAGTAAGTAGAATAGATAGTTAAATAGTGAAACGATGGCTTGAAGACGAAATAAATTCATATTTGTAAGGTGTTTAGTGCAGTTTCGGAAGCCAGTACATACATAGTTGGAACTTTCATGTTACTCGGCTCTGCTTGTAAAGAGGTAGCTTAAAGTGTATGTTTGTTACAGACGTCATTTTCCGAAAATGGAGTCAGTTGGAATGTTAGTGAATTTGTCATTTCCTTTTGCATGTTTTGCAGAACTTCAATGTTACATATACATCAAACTATAGTGATGCTATTGACAGCCTTATCAGCCGGGTCAAAAAAAATTTCAATGCGAGCTTTTTAGCTTATGTTTGATACAAGAAATAGGGCTATTCTGGTTTTGTTACTGAATTAAAAAGAAAAGAATCTAAGGATTTGTTTGCCAGCTTTTTCTCGTATTATCCATTTCATACAGTAGGTACGGAGTGAGTCGTGGATGATGTTACGACACTCATTCCAATTTATAATTGACGGGGACAATTCTATGTCCGTTACAAAGGAATGATTTCAACTCTCCGTCCTGGACGATGTTAAGATCTCCTGTTATAACATGGGAACTTGGGCCATAGATATATTTGGAATTACTGAAATTTCATGACGTAGGTGTATTGTCAATAATATTAACATCGTTACAAACTTAGCTATAATTAAGCACATATTTCTGGAATGATTTTGTAAACATAACAAATAAGAGGAACTCAGTATTATCAAAATAACCATGAATTTGTTCTTATTCATTAAGAATACTGGCAATATTTTTGACATATTTGATTTTTATGAAATGTTTTTTATCATCTCCAGGGCGATCAATTTTGGGAAACAGTATAGGATAACAATATGCAATTATAATTTGGACGATTTCATACTTAGAACTGCAAGATGGAATTGGAATTGTGTGCAATCATCCAAATTTTGATATAAAGTATATACAGGAAAAGAACATAGCTTGGTAAACATATAATGTCTGCCGTTATTTTTGAAATTGCAATTAGGTCTAAAATATTTGTACTGTTGGTACGGAAGTTTTCTTGATTGCAATTTATTCTACGTCCATGAGAACGTTTTTAAGAACAGTTTTATAAACTATATCCAAAATGTAAACATAAGCTGTTCTTGATATATTACCAATTCCCATGATATTATCATTAAGACCGAGAGAAGAGACTGTCAGTAGTTTTTAATCCAATTCAATTCATTTATTTTCCGTGATCGTACAAACTTTGAATCAAATTCCCAAGGCTGCTTATTTACTACTTCTTAAGGTTGAACTGTTAAATATTTAATAGGATGATTGTGCTTCTTAAGGTGTTGATAAATGATACTTTTAAATTTATGGGGTCTTCAAAAACGATAAAGGCGTTCTTGCATGTGTTTAGATAAACTGCATCCGGTTTCACCAACGTACTGAATACCGTATCCCGGTTAGTTTCGTGTAAGTAAACAGATAATACTGTTTTAAATTTACATCAGTTTCAAAATTTAAGGAAAATGTGCAACCACTAAACGTGGACCTTACCGTATTTTTGGTGGTAAGACGTGGACATGTAAGTCATTTTTGGCATGCCACTTATCGATATTATTAAAATGTTAGCGATTGTAGTATTTTGAAGATTGAGACCTGCAGATACCCTTTCAACGGGTTTGGTATTAAGTATTTGTCTATTTCGAGTGTCATTTTGTTATTCGTATTTCCAATTGAAAGGAGCAAATACTGTCGTCCAGAATATGAACCAATACACAGGAAAAGAATCAGTAAAAGATAAAACCATAAAAACTGTTCGGCTGAAGACGTCTAGCGCTATCCGTCATCCAGTACCCGACAAAACCCGAGGACAAAAACAAAAGACAGGGTATATCAGGGTAGCGCATGATGTCTCACTTAATAGAAAAATTGGGCTGAATAGTGAAATATGAATTTTAGATAAATATATCAAAAGTAATGAACAAAGAAAAGTTCACGCTCGGACACACACTCCATTTTATTGTATATTATAAGAGCATAAACCTGAAGCACGGGAGGCACTTTACTGTCTCCACACGGCACTAAAGACAAACTCTGTTAAAATTAAAATTGAGAAAGGAAATGGGAATGTATCAAAGAGACAACAACCCGACAAAATAGCAGAAAACTGACCAAGGAAACCAATGGGTCGTCAACACATCGAGCAAATCCCGCAGCATGATGAGGCTTATTATACAAAGTTCGTGGCCTGCGAAAAGTAGTGTCAGTCTTTTGTACATAGTATGAACCTTCAAAATACATCATAATTCCGACAATTAGTATAATATTCCAATATGTATCTAATTGTTTAATTCCATTAAATTGACTTAATATGCAAACTTATAATATTTTAATCATTTACAACTTATGTATATGGAGTTTAACCATATTCTCGCTTGGATAATTTACTATCCTGGTTTAATTTTAGTATCGTACAATACACTAATTCATTTAACTTGTCCAGTAATGCTATTTATATGGTCTATTGGACATTCATAAACTTATGTTGTTTTGATCCTAAGAGGAAGTTAAAATATTGTATCTTCAGAAGTAACGACATTTCCATGTAAATGAACAGGTAGAAAGTAATTACCGTTTATAGATATTTGATATTTTGTATTTTATCCTATACCAGCATACTTAAATAAATCGTATTGCATTCCAACTGCTCCCAATATATTACGTGGAAAATTGTTTACTTTTAAAATCAAACATGAATAGATATATAGAGAATTGCAAATTTTCGTTGTGTCTGGATTACTTTCGAAAAGGTGACTTCAATTATCCATTTAGAATCATTTATTCACTATGTGTAGCTTCTTTCAGAACATTAACAGTAGACCAATCAAACAAATTAGGATAGGAAAGGCAGGCCATCAATTATCGCATCAAGTGGCATATGTGGACGAAGAAAACGTTAACTAAATGACTTTCTCAAATGTAAATGCATAGATAAAGAAAGTCCGTTAATGGAAAATCAATTAATCTCTTTTGTCGAAATATGTCCTACTTAAACGACCCCTAGTATCCCACTTCAAAATTCATAGCCATATCAAGCCCAAAGATTTGCAGGTGCGAAATTGAAGTTATGTGGTATTAATTTTCTCTTAAAAGATCGTCACTTTTAACTCCTATCATGTTACTTCTAACAGTGGCTGTCATATCTAACTACAATTCTTCATTAGTCATGCTAATTGGAACTTTCAAATTATTTTTGCATTTTAAGGAACACTTTAAGTATGAATATTCAACAACACACCTCTGTATGGATTGCATGTTTGTTATCTTCCTGGAAATGTGGACAGGGTGAGTCATGACTTAATTGTTTGATATAATAAGCTAACAAAAAGTACTTATGAGTAACCAACAATAATGATTTAGTTATAATCTTTATTCACTTTCCAATATATAGTGAGAAAGCAGAATGACTGCAGAGAAAACCATTTGGTTTCATTCTTTTAGCCATCAACAAATGTAAAACTGGGGCAATATACATGATATATACCTTCACTTAAAATGATATTGAGCAATAGTTATTCCTTTACAGCCAATCTGTTTTGTAAAAAGGCGAACCCTTTTAGAATGTAGCATTGTAAAGTAAATAAAGGGCTGATATAAAATGTTTAATCATTAATACGAAAAGTGTTTATTTCATATGGACAAAAGAATCTTTATATAAGTAAACCCCGTTTTAAATCCGTCGTTATGTAGTGATGGAGGATGAAATTCTCACAGAATCGTACTCACAAAATGAACATTTGCACCTTCTATTTATATGTCATGAGGATGGATAAACTTGATAATCTGTTCCTTAGTTGGCCTGCCGTTATAGATTAGAATACTTACCATGCGGTTATGTCAGAATTTGTTTTATTTCATACTTATAAACACGTAACAACTACATGACTGACATTATCCATCGATAAGGGTCAGCAGTACAAATAACATATATTAAGCCAGAAACTTTGCATGGTTATGGTAGCATTTAGCTTGTTCTCACCTTAGTGAAACTTGATTCCATACTTTTGTAACATCGTGAAACCTTCGCCTTTGTCAAGTGCCAAATAATGAAATCTGATTTTGTTCATGTAACATGTCTGCACATTATCAATGTTCTACGTTCGTTTCATCTTACTTTTCGATCTCTTTTAATGTTCTGTTGAGATTTTCTGTTTGTTTTCAATCGGTTATCAATAAAAGGTTTTTTCGTTCATGAAATGTGTGGAGTATTATTTATTTGCACTTTACAACTAATATAACAAAGCTGTGTAAAAAAACTTAACCTTTTCAAACGCTTGATATATGAATCCTTATGTCTACTTCAGGACCTAAGAAAATGATTTATAGAAAACATGTCCAAGGTTAAAAGCAACAAGGTTTAACCAACACTATGCAGAATTATTTTTCATTGACTGTTAATTTTTAACTTATCTTACGCGTCTCATTATTCATATTGCTTCAGGACAAGAACTTTTAAACATGAATTCAAAAGATATGTTTCTCAAATTGAGATGACCACAGAAAAGCGATGAATTTGTCTAACTCTAGCAAAACTGTTCATTTGTTCCGTTGGTTGATATGATGTAACATTTGATTTAATTCAGTTTTATGGACTTCCCCTTTTGAATTTACCTCAAAATTCGGTATTTGAGTTAATACTGTTTTCCTTAACATTCAGATAACAGAACAATTATCTTAAATAATGAATCAAATTTAACTAATCATAGATATCAGGATTAAAATTTGGTACGCCAGACACGCGTTTCGTCTACCAAATGGCTCATCAATGACGCTGGGATAAGATAAGTACGAAAATTATCATATTTCAAATATTTTATGTGGCTCAAGAATATACACCAGTAAGACAGCAGGCTAACGACAAAAATAACAAAAGAATACATCTAAAGGGCATAAACAAATGTAAGTAGATGTTCCTGTCTAAATCGGACGTTACTTAAGAAATATTTCATGGCAGCCGTAGCTAGGGTAAAACACGAATATTATTGCCCATGATTAAATGAAAACAAATCTACAGCTGCCATGAATTATGTCGATTCTAATAGGACAAATACGGCAATGTTGAAAACTGTGAAAGCCATATACACACGAAAATGTTTTGGCTGTTCTGTTTTACCCCATATAATAGTATTAATAATATTGTATTATTCAATAATAAATTAACAACAAAACTGTTCTTTATATCTTACTTTATTACATTTTGTAGCGAACAACAGGCCTGAAAATGCAAGGTGTTTACATTTGACACCGTAAGAATACATATGACGTCACTTTGATTGATTGCCAAAGACGATAACACTGTCCGCGGAATTTTCAATTTTGCAATTTTACACCGAAATAGTAACAGAAATGGACTGTATTTTTTTCATTTTGCATTAGACATGTTAGAGTAAAACTAATCGTTATGTATTTGAAGCTTTATCTACGTAAAACTTGGGTTTCACTGTTGCGAATTGAGTTTTCCTGGTCGTATAAATAAGGTGGGTGTAACGCGGTTCAGGCAGTCATGCGTACAATTGATACCACTGTTTGAATTTGCTATTTGACAAAAACTAAGCATTTCTACAGCTATGTTATCTAAAATACAAAACGAAGATGAAATATTGATATTCCATAAGTCTGGACAATATCATTATACTCGTGATTGCCTGATAAATAAATTGAATGTTTCTTACAAAAACATACTGTTGTCATGTTTAACGACGAAGGTTAGTGGCTGTCTTTGGTTACTCCTACTTTAGTTGCCACTAAAACTGACCGTCCTAGCGAGTGTTAAAATGCGGCTTTATACATCCACAAACATACATGGCTAAATGAAACATAAACATGCTAATTAAATCCGACTAGATTTTTATCTTTTGGAGTAATCAAATGACGAACATTTAGATCAAATATGGTTAAATAAGCCATACATGGATAGAATGTGCCCATCAGTCAACTCAAAATTGTTATTTTATAAATCGCATTAACATTATGAAAAGTATCCCATCAAAATACCAAAATATTGCTTTGTATTGCATATACACGGGATTCAAGAAAAAATGTATGGTATAAATTTATTTGACTAAATACTTTCTCTCAATGGGATTTTTAACTCAAATTCGATATTGATTTATTCAGTGGAATATGTTCGCTCGAACTGTTTCTCTTTATCTCTTTATCTCTTAATAAAATTAGGAGATGTGGTATGATTGCCAATAAGACAACTATCCACCAAAGTTCAAATGAAGTGGATGTAAGCAATTATAGGCAACCGTACGGCCTTCAACAATGATAAAACCCATACCATATTGTCGGCTTTAAAAGGCCCCGACATGAAAAATATGAAACAATGCAATTGAGAAAACTAACTGCCAAATTTTAACAGTTTACGAAAACAAATATGACAGACATGAACCAACGACAACCACTGAACTACAGGCTCCTGACTTGGGTAAGGCACATAAAGAATATGGTAGGGTTAAACATGTTTGTGAGCGCTCAACCCTGCCCCTTACCTGGGACAGTGATGTAACAGTACACCATAAGAACAAACTATACAAATTAGTTGAAAAAGGCTTTATTCATCAGATCGATACAAATAGAAATATATCTAACCACAAACACAGAGTAGACGTAGACGGGTACTTATACATCCAAAAACAAAAGACACTAAGTACAGATCTGAGAGTACTCGCAGTTATTGACAGCTGGTTCAAAGCCAATAACAACTAATGAAAAAATCATGTATCTAAGACTAAAACACACACACACACACACACACACACACACACACACACACACACACACACACACATACGAGCGTTGGAATGTGAGTGGGGACACCTATAATTTACCATTCAACTGAGGACATGCATTTTTCGTCCTATTACGAAAATGACAATTTGCAGACGCTTAGCATCAGATCCAAAAAATTAGATTGTGAAGTTTAAATTGACGTTTTCAGCAGTTTTATACATGACATCGTGCACTTAATTGAGGACGCTGTCACACTGAGGACCTCTGACACACTTATAAAATTGGGGACTGTTTCACACTGGGGACTTCTGAAACATTTTAACAGTGGGGACATTGTCACACCTGGGACTTAAGACGCACATTTAAAAAATGCACGGGGACAGTGTCACACCGATGGCTTCTGACACAACGGAACAAAAATTGGAAAAATTTTCAAAATGGGGACGCTCAAAGGCTATTTATTGATCAGCCACTCACCATTCGATATGATGACCTGTTCCAATAAACAAAAGTCACAGATAGAGTTATCAAGATAAAATTTGCTTCATTTACTCTTAACGAAGCCGAATATTTACCATTTATACGTTATAGGGATTTATACAAATGTGGGTGCAATAGTGAGTTAGTTAGTAAAAGGGGTTAGAGATGCAGAACCAAATGACGAGTCTAGAGATGGATGGGGAAACGGCAGCCTTGTGTTATGTCGCTGTTACACATTAGCGTATAGCTCCGACGTATGCCGGGAGTATACAGGCCCCTTCACACTGGACGAAAACTCTATTTCGCTTCCTACGATCTCCACGACCGGAACAGTGATAGCGGGATTGTGAAAAATTTGGGAAACCATCATCAGTGTGAAGACTAGAACGACACTGCTACGCTTCTACTACGCACAAAATAGCTTTTCCTGATTTTTCTTTGCGTTACAACGCCGTCCTCCTGCGCCTGCGCCACGCTCTTTACGTCAACGGTAACTTCTCACTACGATCATTCCACGACAAATTACGCTGCGAGCCCGATATTGTTACGATATCATACGATCATGATCGGCGGACGTTTACTATATATATATATGGGAAGTTTGTGGATCTCCGCTCTCATTTTCATATTGCTTTATAGAAGAAAGCACGTGTAAAATGTACTATCAAGCTGTACTACACCTTGTCCTATTGCAAGGTCAACAAGGCATCATTCGTATCTTTGTATCTTTCGCCTCTCTTTAGAAGTAGAATTAAATGTGTCCAAATTAAATATAATTTGAATGAAATGTTCTGCACAAGTACCAGGGAATTAAGTCAGAATGGTTTGATTGATAAAAAGTTTTTCCCTCTGTAATTGCCATCTACTAGTATCACACATCTGTATACAGGACATAGAAAAATTAACTATATTCTTTATACATTTAAACCTTACTGCTGCAACGGTTCAATGACCACTGTATGGAAAGTGTGAACCAGCAAATGATTGATTAGTGTTCACACTTTCCATACAGTCACAGTGGTGATAATGTATGAGAATAAAAAACTAAAATGGGTGAGGTCGCCTCATGGTCTTCTGATTGGCAGATGGATTGCATACTTGGAAACTGTTGCTGGATCCATGGTGAGTCCATCGAGCCCCAGACCGAGGTCGGATTCTGTACAGGCTGCCATGGTTTTGATGCTGAGATTGGAAAAAAACTCACAGACGTACCAGGATAGCTGTAGTTTCAGGCTGACTGAATAGACCGGCAGAAGACTGAAAAGGAAGCTTGTTCTTTGTCCTGAAAGCATCATTATCAACTATACATCGGTACATAACGTCGGACAGCTCCGCTGACATCTCCTCAGAGGGTAGCTCAAGATTGCGCAGTGTTGACTTAAGCCATTCTACAAATTCATCAAGCTCCCTGTCACCTTCTGGTCGGATATGATCAAAGAGTTACTTCTGCATAGTCAAAAACTGCTGAGAGCGTTCATCCAGGCTTGTAGGTAGGGTCTCATCATCTGCGGCTGCAGATCTTTTATCACGTAAAGTACTAGCATCAGGCGAATGAAGCCGCTAAGGGAACTCCATGTTCCCCACAGTACTAAATCGGTAAAAAGAGCCGTAGGAATGTTTTCTTATTATAGTCAATGGATTCCAAGAATCTCAGGCAAAATCAACCCTTTGGCTAATGCTACGCTACATCTTTTCCGTTAGCCTCTATTGCAGTGAAAGCATTCGATGATCTGCAATCCGATCTTGAAAACGCAAGCATCAGTGCAATTGATGAAGCTATTCATTTTGTCGTAGAAACCGATGCCTCGGATTCTGCAGTAGCCGGAAGTCTCAATCAGGGCTGAAGGCCTGTTGCTTTCTTTTCGAGAACTTTAAATGCTCATGAATTAAGACACTCACCTGTAGAAAAGGAAGCATGTGCAATAGTAGAAGCTGTGGAGACACTTACTTAGTGGGAAACACTTCACTCTTGTCACTGATCAGGGAGCAGTTTCTTATATGTTTGATTCAAAGAAGCACGGTAAAGTGAAAAATGACAAAATAATTCGATGGAGAACTGAATTGAGCTGCTACAGCTATTATATAAAATACCGTCCTGGACGAGACAATGAGTCAGCCGATTGCTTCTCTCGAGCCTACTGCTCCTCCGTCAGCTCAGATGCTCTTTCTGAATTGCACAGTGCGCTTTGCCATCCGGGCATCAATCGACTTCTTCACTTCGTCCGTTCAAAGAACTTACCTTACTCTGTTGATGACGTCACGAAAACAATCAAACAATGTCAGATTTGTGCAAAAGTGAAACCTTAGTATGCTAAACCGAATGCATCACCTCTTGTGAAAGCTATACAACCTTTTGAACGTTTAAGCATTGATTTTAAAGGACCACTGCCGTCTGTTAGTACGAAGAAGTATATTCTTACCGTTGTCGACGAATACTCAAGATTCCCATTTGCCTTTCCTTGCACCGATATGACAAGCGCAACTTTGATTCAGTGATTACGACAGTTATTTGCTCTTTTTGGTATGCCTGCTTATATTCACTCGGACTGTGGTCAATCTTTCATGAGCGCCGAACTCAAAACTTTTCTCCAATCGCATGGAGTAGCTACTAGCAATACAACGCCATATAGCCCACAGAGCAATGGGCAATGTGAACGCTATAACGGTATCATATGGAAAGCCGTTACTCTAGCGTTAGAATCTTTGGGACTAAAAGAGAGTCAGTGGGAGATTGTATTGCCAGATGCACTGCACTCTGTTCGAAGTTTGTAATGTACTTCAATAAACACTACTCCACATGAATGGTTAATCAACTTTACAAGAAGATCATCATCTGGCCAATCCATTCCGTCTTGGCTAGCGCACCCTGGACCGGTTTTAATGAAAAAGCTTGTGCGTGCGACTAAGTATGGTCCACTCGTCGAAGAAGTAGATCTTTTGGAAGCCAATCCATCTTATGCTCATGTTAAATTGTCTGATGGACGCGAAACTACTGTATCAATCCCACATTTAGCGCCAACAGGACAACAAATAAACAATGACAATCTTGATCAATCAGTTTTGAACGATAGAACCACGGACATCGATGAATGTGTGTATTCCGGTATTGAAACTACAACACAGGAAGTTACCAGCAACATGGACAACCCTATTGAAACGTCTCCCAGTGTTAGACGTTCTAAACGTGAAATTAAGAAACCATGTAGATATGGATTTGACGATTAACTGAAATTTTGTATTGAACTATTAGTTGACTTTTAGTGGGGGGAATGTTGTATATTATGTTTAATTTGGTTTTGTGGTAGTTAGTCATTAGTAATAGACATTGTAACAGTTTCCTTCCCTTTTCTTTGTAGACTCCTGTAATCATAAATGATAGCTTGGAATTTAGTTGATGAATAAAGCATGTATCTAGTCTACTTATGAACTCTTTTGAATCTATATAACTACATTACAATTAATTTTCTCCTGTTGCCCACGATTTACACAAAACCAGTACTACCACGATTATGTCACGATTCTACCGCGTCTGCCTTTAACGGTACAGCTACGCTCTATACGTCTCAACCAGACGCATCACGTTTCTCCTAAGTGTGCCACGCGGTTATACCACGTTCACATCGACCTCATTCTATTTTCCCGTCACATTTATGAAAAAAATCTAGTTTGCTTATCTCATAAAAAAAAATTAAAAAAAATTATGCTTATTATGGAAAGAAATGAATAATACAGTTTTCTTTAAACTAATAATATGCAATGAAAACTGGCCTTGCTGTTGCAATGATTTTTTGTTTATTTTTCGAGCTGAGGAAACCGTAGACGAAAGAAGCACTAAATAGTTTGGATAAGGCCAAGGTTATCTTCGGAAAATTGATGCATTTTCTGAAAGTCAAAGAAAACGTGTATCACGGTCGTCATACTCGTAGTAAAGACGTGGTATGAATGTGGAGGGCGAAGTAAAACGTTACACAAACGAGGTAAAAGCGTAGTAATATCGTACAGGTCGTTGTGCTGTCTTGGCATGATCGTAGGGCGAGCGTAATCAGAATCTGACTGAAATAATGGACAATCATGCCACGCGGACACCACGACTTTGCTACGCTATTCGCCGCTGCCACTACGATCTTTCTACGACCTTATCACTATGCTAGTACGACCACTTTTTTGCCACGACCAGCCGCGATCAATGCCGAATCCCTCTAGGAGTTGGGCATCATGATTGCCATACAAAGCACCACATCAGTGTGAGAAATTGGAAAATGCCAATTTAAAAGTTGGTCGATCATGAAGCGTACACGACGTGAAACAAACGTATGTCAAACGCGTGTCAAGCGTGTCTGAAACGTATTCGATGTGCCTGGAACGTGTGTGTAACGTATAGATATTTACGTTCGGCATGCATACGCGCCAAAGAAATTTTAATGCATGAACAAAAACTTCTGTCGAGCAGGCTGATACTTTCAACTTACAACCATTTTCACATTCAGATGACATGATTATCATCCTTTAAGTACTACGAAAATAGTCTTTCTCAAATGTCTTAAAGGAACTGGTTTCATATTTTGGCGGGAAACATCATTATGTATCTAGGATTGCTCCGCATTTACCACTTGTGGATAATACACTTCGCAAAATAGTTCAATAACAGTGGCCCCAGTTAGCTATTCATAATGGATACATTTATGATTATGTTTATTTAGTTCTGTTTTAATTTAGAATGTAAGATGAACTGCTTAATGAATAGATTACAAACGTAACATAATGTGCCTTTCCCCTTACTATTTATTGTAACGTCACAAAACATCAACATTTTCAAGAGTGTCAGTAAATTAGTCTGAGCAGGCCATATCGAGAAGCTTAAAATCTACGTTTTCAAATGGTTCTTAGTGAGAAATCTATATAATTTCATTCGTTTATCTCTTTATGGTGTTAAAATATTTAAACGAACTTCTTTTTTGTTAAGCAATTGGTGCGTTGTTATAAAATTCGAAGTTGTCATATTTTATTGTTTAAAGATTGGAGAATGTCTGTGTTGTGCCCTGCTGACTGCTGGGCATGTCAGCAGCCAACAGGGGATAACACAGGGCATTATGCGACTTATCATCCTTCTTGCGTATACCATTCTGCTGACATGTTCCGTAAAACCGGTTTCAAAACCCGCGTAAAATAAGTTTTATTTTATGACACCTTCTACACAGTTAGAATCTCTTGTCCACTAGCTCGTTTTTAAGGACGATATCGAAAGAGAGGCTATCGAAATAGCGACATTGTCCATATATCAAAATAGCGACAATTTTCAATTGATTAAGCCAAACTAAGTCAAACAGAAAGGCAACATATACTTATCGCTTCTAAAATTGGCAGAACAAACGATACTTAGGTATTAGAAGAAAAGCGAGAGTTAGACAGGCAGTGTACAGAGTTAGAGAGAAAACTCAGCCTAAACTTACAAGATCTAGAGCCGAAACCAATGAAATTTTGAAAACATCTATTTCACGGTGGGTATAGTTGTCCTGCGAGAGAACGTTCTGTGCTTGTGATTCGGTCCTGAGCGGTGCTGGTGATCGTGGAAAAAATGTAATCAAAGACGAAAGTGATGATTTTTTACGTTTTCTCGAATAACAGATGAAATTATATAGTTAAAATGTTATAGATTTGTGTCTTATTTGTTAAAAAACAAGCAAGCAAAAAATTAGCCGTCTAAACTGCTCTGGTATGCTAAACACATAAATGCTAATTTTAGAACATATGGAACTGATAAAATAAATTAATTGTCTTAGAGTCCGTTTGTTATACATGAATTGGCTTGACATAACCATTTTGTGGAAATCTGTACCAATCTGTTAAATTTGCAAGTTTTATATTTTTTCAACGCCCTGATACTGTGCTGGTGGGACCTGTCATTGTGCTGGTGATTTTTTACCATATAAAAAAAAGAACTTCATAGTAAACATAATCCGAAAACTAACTATGGTAACACGATGATCGTGTGTCATTCCAGTTTTGCCAAATATTCGAAGTGTAAAACCTATTATAGCTTAGCTCCAAAAATATACGACGTACACCTGATAATTGCACAGCTCTTTGAAAAGAAAATAACATAAACAAGAAGAGTGTTTTAAGCTTGTAATCGAAAAAAACTATCTTCGCCTCAACAATTATTTCCACACGGTCTCCACAAGCAACTAATCTGGCCAGTCTCAAGTTAGACTGATTTAATTGCACAAGGACCTTTGAGGTATTCAGTATACAGAAAACAAGTTTAGATTTAGTTTAGTGTACAGTAAACAAGTTTCACACCTACTTTGTTCTCACCTGTACACTTAATTAAAATACGTGTACATGAGTTTCGTTCACATTATTAAACTACATATACACTTAATGTTCAGTACACTACCGCACAATTGAAGACGGATTAAATCATAATTTTCAAGAAGGATTTTGGCTTCGGCTGTTTATGCCAGGTCTTTAACTTGCATATCCAACAGCCGACGCATATTTTGGAAAGTATCATCGGCAAGAGTTCCATATGGCACCCAACCATACTAAAGGAACAAAATAACATGTTGCAGTTTATTCCGTGGGGTGCCATATGGAACTCTTTCCGGATTTAAGCCCGGCGCGCCGAGCGTACACCCTGGCGTTCGACAATATATTTCTCAATTTTAAGGCAAAACATCGAAAAAATTGTGCTGCGCCTGAATAGGTTATGGAAATTTTAAATCCTGGATCCACTCATGGAAGGAACTTGTAGAATTATAACTGCAGTTTTATGCCGAGTTATACTTCCGTCCCTAATATATAATCAGACATCGCTATCAGAGTAATACATTATTTTGAGTTGGTTCCAAAGACGTGACAAATTCGGGCATGTTTAAGTGATGTCTCATTCCTTGTCAGTTTTATTTTTTTATTTGTTCCAAAATGTGAGTCAAGCTCAAACCTCATATTGCGTGGGAGATTAACATTTGCGCACTTTCGTATAGCTTTTCCTTTTTTTTCTCGTTTGCGCACTTTCATTTTCATATCAATTGCGGCTTTTTTACAGAAAACAATTATGTTATCCCTTCCGGTAGCCTAACTTGGAGCAAATATTATACAATTATAGTCTTTCGTAGAAGTCAATATGAGATTTTATGGACCAAAGAAATTGATATTGACCGAAGTAGTAGGGTGAGGTTAATATTGATTTCAAAGGTCCATAAAACTCATATTGACTACTACAAAAGAATGTAATTGTTTTATTAAATAGCAATTCGATATGAAAATCAAGATATTATGACGTCATGCATAATGTAATTGGAATGTGAAAGTGAAAGGTAGTCAATATGATTTTCAAAATTAAACAATATCAGAAGTTACAGAATGTCATGTGTCAGCATTTCATCCAATGAAAATTTTGAAATTTTGTAATAATAAACTATATTTGAATATGGATAAATGATAAAATTCATATATAATGCCATTACTCTTCTTTTCCATTATATTCACGTTTTGTTTTTTTTTTTTTTTTTTTTCTTATGGTACACTTGGGAACTTGTAATCGGTGGTAATGTAACTAAATAATCAGCGAATTTCTTACATTCTGACATAATGTATTGGGCACAAAGACCAGAAAATTACCATTAAGTTTTAAACTTTAATGTTTAACGACATTTCGGTCGATGCGCAAATGCAAAAAAAAAAAAAAAAGAATAGTGCACAAATGCAATGCGCCCTATGGCTTCGATACGTTGATCCCAATTTACTTTAAGCTGTGCCACAATGTCTGTCCAGATTGTCTTTTATAACACAAATTGTAGAAATTTGAAAAAGTTTAGCTATGTTCTTGTTTCACAGCGTTTCAGAACCTGGACCCGGACACAAAGGGGTGCGAAATTGTAAATTAATTCCGGGGCACGGGCTTGAATCTATATCGAATAAAGGTTTAGATACTAAAAATGTAGAAAATGCTTTAAAGGGATAAGGACTTTACTAAATCTATAAAGTTCGTTTTATCCTACATTACGTACTAAGTATCAAAATAGCTTTGAATCGGAATTCATTGTCCTCTGGTTGTATGATTTTGAAGTAAAATCTCGTGTAAAGATATTGGGTGTTCCCCCTTTTTTTATTGAATCTAGCCGGCATATATGGGTCGGTACTTAACAAGTGTTCTAAAAACTTCTGAAATTACAAAAATTTGTTAATCCGTTCAAAAATTATCATTTTTATCAAAGAAATTGACTTTATTGTAATCTTTTGTGTTTTGTTTTATGAAGACTAAACCTGCACTGGACCTAGGCCGTGTTCATATTGAGCTAAACTCGGTGTGGTGTAAGTGTACTCAACACTTAAACTAAACTCTATTACGTTCCCATTGATAAAAATCAATGTTTACATGTAGTTTAAATCAGGTTTTGACCACATGCAGTCGATACTCAATGTAGGCCTTGTGTGGGTTAAGTGTACATAAAACTAGATATTAAGAACGTGAATTTTATTATGAATATTCAAGCAAGTTACATAAATTCAATAAAATGATTATAATAATATTATGAATTTAGTTATTTACCTATTCATATGACAAAAACTTAAAAATTGCTCAGTTAAAACATGATTAAATACATAGCCTTAGTGGTCCATTTGATTTTCAGTGGGAAGGAGATTTTTTTTGCTGATGGAATATTCATTTTACTACGGTTGATAGTACGGCTTATTTATTTAGCGCGAAAATTATTTTCGCTTTTGTACACTACTAATTTTTGCAAAGTCCTGCATTTTGTAGGCCAAATATTCATTTTCATCGTGTCTTGGACAAGGTTATTTTTTACAGTTAGTACCAGTCTAGGATATTCATTTCCAAAATCACCCCAAGGATGACTGGGGAATAGAAATATGGTCAATAAGGTCTTCTTCCGATCGGCAGTAAAACCGTTGTCAAAGTGGGGCCTCCGTTTGGCTGTGCGGGATGTACAAGTACGCAGCCACGTATGATCAGATTGGGGACGGTAAATCCGATCCCTCGTGTAGAGAGTGTGCCACGCTGTCGTCACGTTAAGAACTCTTGCAACAACTCTTTAAGGGGTCCGAAGGTGGCCTGTTGCCAGGCAAAATTGTTGTCCCTATCCAATATACTCTTATCTTCCAAAGGCTGTCCAAATTTTCTAGATTTATGAATTTGTTCAGGTCTATGACCCCTGGGTCACGTTCATAAAACACTGGTACACAGTTGCTCGAGCAATATCACCACTAGATTTATGGATTATAACATTGAATTTTCCATACCGGCCAGAGTATTAACTCGAGACTCCCATATATAGCCCGAGACCTGTGCTCGAGGGCTGATATGGGTCGAGGTGTGATGCGAGGACGATATGGCCTTTTCATAACTGTGTAGCAGTTTAATATGAACGTTACCGAGGGTCATACACCACTTTGAACACAATATAAGTCTTGTATGAACGTTATCTAGGGTCATACACCTCGAGGAACTCTGTACCTGTAATATATGAACATTGTCTATCGGACCTTCGGAATACTGATATGGTTTTATGACATATTTTGTCAGTGTATTGGGCCTATATCTGAGCCATAAATTTCATTGCTTAAAAGCAGGGGTCGTTCGAGTCGTTTTACCAAATTCGATCAGCCAATGTACAAATTTTTCCGATTCTGACAGATGTCCTCAGTGTGTAAAATGTCCTCAGTTTGAAAAAAAGTGTCCATTCAATCGTATGTGCCTGTTGCCATCAGTGCCACTGTTAGCTGAACGTAACATGTGTATATCTAGGGATCCTACTTCTGTAACATTTTAGTATCATGGTTAATATATGTGAATGGTACACTGAAGGGTCGAATAACTATGTAGTAATGTTATATTATTGTTATCTAACCGTCGAATGCCTTAAGTAACTCCATATAACTGTTTACAGAACTTTATCTAAGGTCCGTACACATCGAACAACTCAGTCCTAGTGTTATATAAACGTTATCTAGGGATCAAACATCTTAGTATAAGTGTTATATGAACGTTATTGAATGATCATACACCTCGAGGAACTAAGTATATCTGTTGTAGAAAAGGGTCTGCAACCTCGGGCATCATTTTATCAGTGTAATATGAACGTTTTCTGCAGATCATAGACCCAAAAACACAGTATCACTGTTGTATGTGCGTTATCAAAGAGTCATACACCTCGAGGAGGTCAGGATAACTTACATGAACGTTATCTAGGGTCTTTAACTCGAATATCTCAGTACGAGTGTCGATCGTATGAACGCTGTCATGAGGTCAATCACCTCGCAGACTCCATATCACTGTTATATGATCGTCATCTGAGGAAATACGCCTCAAGACATTCTTTATCAATCTTATATGGACGTTATCGGGGGATCAATCATCTTCAAGAACACAATATTTCTGTTATATGAACGTTATCTAGAGTCTGGCACCCAAAGGTCTCAGTACCAGTTTTATACGAAGGATGTCTGTGGTTCAAACACCTCGAGAAACACCGTATAACAGGTATAAAAATCTTATCTAGGGGTCAGGCGAGTCGAACATTATAGTGCCAGTGTTATATGAATGTTATGAAGGGTTATACGTCTATAGGAACTCAGTATCAGTGTTAAAAAACGTTTTTATCAGCATGTAATATCAGTTTATTTAAAATGGATGTATTGCCCATGTTATAGACCAGAAATTGCATGCCGATATCACCCCGGGTTGATAACCGGTTATCGGTCCGTCGATAATAGCCACGTTATCGATATCAGCCCATCGTCAATTGTAATGTCAACGCTTAAGGAAAGCAACGTTCTTACTAGAAATCTGAAAAAGTGTATATAAATGAATGAATTCGAATCAAAAACGCTTTGACGTAGTCCGTATGAGACTGCATTTTCAATGAAAATATGTGATAAAAAAGTAATGACTTTGCATTAATAGATTGATACATGGCCTTTTTCATATTGCCCTTGTTATCAGCCCAAGACATTGAATTCGGACCCGAGGGCTTTAGTCGGAGGGACGATATCAGTTGAGGGCTGATAACAAGGGCAATATGAAAAAGGCCATATCGTGCCTCGCATCACACTTTGACCCATATCAGCCCTCGCGCACAGCTCTCGGGCTATATATGGGAGTCTCGAGTTGATACTCTGGCCGGTATGGAAAATTCAATGTTATAATCCATAAATCTAGTGGTGATATTCCTCGAGCAACTGTGTACCAGTGTTATATGAACGTGACCCAGGAGTCATAGACCTGTTGGAACTAAATTGTAAGTATTTTTGCTGTATGAAAGATATCTGGTAAAGTCACACGCCTTGGACAACTGTGTAGCAGTTTAATATGAACGTTACCGAGGGATCATACACCACTTTGAACACAATATAAGTCTTGTATGAACGTTATCTAGGGGTCATACACCTCTAGGAACTCTGTACCTGTGTTATATGAACATTGTCTATCAGACCTTCGGAATACTGATATGGTTTTTATGACATATTTTGTCAGAGCATTGGACCTATATTTGAGCCATAAATTTCATTGCTTAAAAAGCAGCGGTCGTTCGAGTCGTCTTACCAAATTCGCTCAACCAATGTATATTTTTTGCCGATTATGACCGATGTCCTCAGTGTGTAAAATGTCCTCAGTTTGAAAAAAAGTCTCCATTTAACCGTATGTGACTGTTGCCCTTAGTGCCACTGTTAGCTGAACGTAGCATGTTTATATCTAGGGATCCTACTTCTGTAACATTTTAGTATCATGGTTAATATATGTGAATGGTACACTGAAGGGTCGAATAACTATGTAGTAATGTTATATTATTGTTATCTAACCGTCGAATGCCTTAAGTAACTCCATATAACTGTTTACAGAACTTTATCTAAGGGCCGTACACATCGAACAACTCAGTCCTAGTGTTATATGAACGTTATCTAGGGATCAAACATCTTAGTGAACGTTATTAAATGATCATACACCTCGAGGAACTAAGTATATCTGTTGTAGAAAAGGGTCTGCAACCTCGGGCATCATTTTATCAGTGTAATATGAACGTTTTCTGTAGATCATGGACCCAAAGGAACACAGTACCACTGTTGTATGTGCGTTATCAAAGAGTCGTACACCTCGAGGAGCTCAGGGTAACTTACATGAACGTTATGTAGGGTCTTTTAACTCGAATATCTCAGTACGAGTGTCGATCGTATGAACGCTGTCATGAGGTCGATCACCTCGAAGACTCCGTATCACTGTTATATGATCGTCATCTGAGGTAATACGCCTCAAGACATTCTTTATCTCTTATATGGACGTTATCGGGGATCAATCATCTCCAGGAACACAATATTTCTGTTATATGAACGTTATCTAGAGTCTGGCACCACAAAGGTCTCAGTACCAGTTTTATATGAAGGATGTCTGTGGTTCAAACACCTCGAGAAACACCGTATAACGGTTATAAAAACCTTATCTAGGGTCAGGCGAGTCGAACATTATAGTGCCAGTGTTATATGAATGTTATGAAGGGTTATACGTCAATAGGAACTCAGTATCAGTGTTAAAAAACGTTTTTATCAGCATGTAATATCAGTTTATATTATTAATCGAATATTTTTAAGGATTTGTGATTCGTTAAAACTTGATCACATGTACATTTGTATTTACTCAGTTTGCACGCCAATACTGTTGTGTTTAGCTTTTCGTAGGTCAAAAACAGCATATTGCACAGGGCATTCAGCATGTTACTAAAATACATTCTAAAATCCCCAATTTTACATTGTTCATGCAATAGTTGTTGATTAATAGCATAACAATTGTAGCCTTTGGTTGAGGTCAATACGATGTTATATTGACCTAGAGAAGCATATCGACCTCGGACTTCGTCCTCAGTCAATATGCTTCTCTTACGTCGATATAACCTCGTATCGACCTCATACAAAGGTTATAATTGTATAATTTAAAATGGATCTATTGCCCATGTTATAGACCAGAAATTGCATGCCGATATCACCCCGGGTTGATAACCGGTTATCGGTCCGTCGATAATAGCCACGTTATCGATATCAGCCCATCGTCAATTGTAATGTCATCGGTTAAGGAAAGCAACGTTCTTACTAGAAATCTGAAAAAGTGTATATAAATGAATGAATTCGAATCAAAACGCTTTGACGTAGTCCGTATGAGACTGCATTTTCATTGAAAATATGTGATAAAAAGTAATGACTGCATTAATAGATTAATACATGGCCTTTTCATATTGCCCTTGTTATCAGCCCAAGACATTGAATTCGGACCCGAGGGTTTTAGTCCGAGGACGATATCAGTTGAGGGCTGATAACAAGGGCAATATGAAAACAATATCGTCCTCGCATCACACCATGACCCATATCAGCCCTTGCGCACAGCTCTCGGGCTATATATGGGAGTCTCGAGTTGATACTCTGGCCGGTATGGAAAATTCAATGTTATAATTCATAAATCTAGTGGTGATATTGCTCGAGCAACTGTGTACCAGTGTTATATGAACGTGACCCAGGGTCATAGACCTGTTGGAACTAAATTGTAAGTATTTTTGCTGTATGAAAGATATCTGGTAAAGTCACACGCCTTGAACAACTGTGTAGCAGTTTAATATATACGTTACCGAGGGTCATACACCACTTTGAACACAATATAAGTCTTGTATGAACGTTATCTAGAGTCATACACCTCGAGGAACTCTGTACCTGTGTTATATGAACATTGTCTATCGGACCTTCGGAATACTGATATGGTTTTATGACATATTTTGTCAGTGCATTGGACCTATATTTGAGCCATAAATTTCATTGCTTAAAAGCAGGGGTCGTTCGAGTCGTCTTACCAAATTTGCTCAACCAATGTATATTTTTCCGATTGTGACCGATGTCCTCAGTGTGTAAAATGTCCTCAGTTTGAAAAAAGTCTCCAATTAACCGTATGTGCGTGTTGCCCTCAGTGCCACTGTTAGCTGAACGTAACATGTTTATATCTAGGATCCTACTTCTCGAACATTTTAGTATCATGGTTATTATATGTGAATGGTACACTGAAGGGTCGAATAACTATGTAGTAATGTTATATTATTGTTATCTAACCGTCGAATGCCTTAAGTAACTCCATATAACTGTTTACAAAACTTTATCTAGGGGCCGTACACATCGAACAACTCAGTCCTAGTGTTATATGAACGTTATCTAGGGATCAAACATCTTAGTATAAGTGTTATATGAACGTTATTAAATGATCATACACCTCGAGGAACTAAGTATATCTGTTGTAGAAAAGGGGTCTGCAACCTCGGGCAACATTCTATCAGTGTAATATGAACGTTTTCTGCAGATCATAGACCCAAAGGAACACAGTACCACTGTTGTATGTGCGTTATCAAAGAGTCATACACCTCGAGGAGGCCAGGATAACTTACATGAACGTTATCTAGGGGTCTTTTAACTCGAATATCTCAGTACGAGTGTCGATCGTATGAACGCTGTCATGAGGTCAATCACCTCGAAGACTCCGTATCACTGTTATATGATCGTCATCTGAGGTAATACGCCTCAAGATATTCTTTATCAGTCTTATATGGACGTTATCGGGGGATCAATCATCTTCAGGAACACAATATTTCTGTTATATGAACGTTATCTAGAGTCTGGCACCACAAAGGTCTCAGTACCAGTTTTATATGAAGGATGTCTGTGGTTCAAACACCTCGAGAAACACCGTATAACAGGTATAAAAATCTTATCTAGGGATCAGGCGAGTCGAACATTATAGTGCCAGTGTTATAATGAATGTTATGAAGAGTTATACGTCTATAGGAACTCAGTATCAGTGTTAAAAAAACGTTTTTATCAGCATGTAATATCAGTTTATTTAAAATGGATGTATTGCCCATGTTATAGACCAGAAATTGCATGCCGATATCACCCCGGGTTGATAACCGGTTATCGGTCCGTCGATAATAGCCACGTTATCGATATCAGCCCATCGTCAATTGTAATGTCATCGGTTAAGGAAAGCAACGTTCTTACTAGAAATCTGAAAAAGTGTATATAAATGAATGAATTCGAATCAAAAACGCTTTGACGTAGTCCGTATGAGAATGCATTTTCATTGAAAATATGTGATAAAAAAGTAATGACTGCATTAATAGATTATTACATGGCCTTTTTCATATTGCCCATGTTATCAGCCCAAGACATTGAATTCGGACCCGAGGGCTTTAGTCCGAGGGACGATATCAGTTGAGGGCTGATAACAAGGGCAATATGAAAAAGGCCATATCGTCCCTCGCATCACACCATGACCCATATCAGCCCTTGCGCACAGCTCTCGGGCTATATATGGGAGTCTCGAGTTGATACTCTGACCGGTATGGAAAATTCAATGTTATAATCTATAAATCTAATGGTGATATTGCTCGAGCAACTGTGTACCAGTGTTATATGAACTTGACCCAGGGGTCATAGACCTGTTGGAACTAAATTGTAAGTATTTTTGCTGTATGAAAGATATCTGGTAAAGTCACACGCCTTGAACAACTGTGTAGCAGTATAATATATAAGCTACCGAGGGGTCATACACCACTTTGAACACAATATAAGTCTTGTATGAACGTTATCTAGAGTCATAACCTCGAGGAACTCTGTACCTGTGTTATATGAACATTGTCTATCGGACCTTCGGAATACTGATATAGTTTTTATGACATATTTGTCAGTGCATTGGACCTATATTTGAGCCATAAATTTCATTGATTAAAAAGCAGGGGTCGTTCGAGTCGTCTTACCAAATTTGCTCAACCAATGTATATTTTTTTCCGATTGTGACCGATGTCCTCAGTGTGTAAAATGTCCTCACTTTGAAAAAAAAGTCTCTATTGAACCGTATATGCCTGTTGCACTCAGTGCCACTGTTAGCTGGACGTAACATAGAGAATAATACATGGCAAAATCCGTATCACATGCTGTATCATCCCGAGATACCAATATCAGCCCGAGGGCCTTTAGGCCAGAGGGATGATATTGGTCGAGGGTGATACGGCATGTGATACGGATTTTCCCATGTTTTATACGCTTTATCATATATTTAAACAGGAGACTGTCCGAGAGACTCCGTATAGAATACGAACGAGAAATCCGAGTAGGGATGCGATAAAGGGGTGTGATAAAGGGTAGACATGCGATAAAGGGGTGTGATAAAGGGTGCGCATCAAAGTTGAGCGATACGGATTAAACAGCAGGCTATTTATCAAATATTCAAAACTACTGTATTTACTACTAAATATATGATAAATGTTTATATCTAAGGATCCTACTTCTCGAACATTTTAGTATCATGGTTAATATATGTGAATGGTACACTGAAGGGGTCGAATAACTATGTAGTAATGTTATATTATTGTTATCTAACCGTCGAATGCCTTAAGAAACTCCATATAACTGTTTACAGAACTTTATCTAGGGGCCGTACACATCGAACAACTCAGTCCTAGTGTTATATGAACGTTATCTAGGGATCAAACATATTAGTATAAGTGTTATATGAACGTTATTAAATGATCATACACCTCGAGGAACTAAGTATATCTGTTGAAGAAAAGAGGTCTGCAACCTCGGGCATCATTCTATCAGTGTAATATGAACGTTTTCTGCAGATCATAAACCCAAAGAAACACAGTACCACTGTTGTATGTGCGTTATCAAAGAGTCATACACCTCGAGGAGGCCAGGATAACTTACATGAACGTTATCTAGGGTCTTTAACTCGAATATCTCAGTACGAGTGTCGATCGTATGAACGCTGTCATGAGGTCAATCACCTCGAAGACTCCGTATCACTGTTATATGATCGTCATCTGAGGTAATACGCCTCAAGACATTCTTTATCAGTCTTATATGGACGTTATCGGGGGATCAATCATCTTCAGGAACACAATATTTCTGTTATATGAACGTTATCTAGAGTCTGGCACCACAAAGGTCTCAGTACCAGTTTTATATGAAGGATGTCTGTGGTTCAAACACCTCGAGAAACACCGTATAACAGGTATAAAAACCTTATCTAGGGGTCAGGCGAGTCGAACATTATAGTGCCAGTGTTATATGAATGTTATGAAGGGTTATACGTCTATAGGAACTCAGTATCAGTGTTAAAAAACGTTTTTATCAGCATGTAACATCAGTTTATTTAAAATGGATGTATTGCCCATGTTATAGACCAGAAATTGCATGCCGATATCACCCCGGGTTGATAACCGGTTATCGGTCCGTCGATAATAGCCACGTTATCGATATCAGCCCATCGTCAATTGTAATGTCATCGGTTAAGGAAAGCAACGTTCTTACTAGAAATCTGAAAAAGTGTATATAAATGAATGAATTCGAATCAAAATCGCTTTGACGTAGTCCGTATGAGACTGCATTTTCATTGAAAATATGTGATAAAAAAGTAATGACTTTGCATTAATAGATTAATACATGGCCTTTTTCATATTGCCCTTGTTATCAGCCCAAGACATTGAATTCGGACCCGAGGGCTTTAGTCCGAGGACGATATCAGTTGATTGATTGATTGTTGGTTGCTTAACGTCCAGTGGCAAATGTTTCATGCATGTTCAGGACGACGATATCAGTTGAGGGCTGATAACAAGGGCAATATGAAAAAGGCCATATCGTCCCTCGCATCACACCTTGACCCATATCAGCCCTCGCGCACAGCTCTCGGGATATATATGGAAGTCTCGGGTTGATACTCTGGCCGGTATGGAAAATTCAATGTTATAATCTATAAATCAAGTGGTGATATTGCTCGAGCAACTGTGTACCAGTGTTATTTGAACGTGACCCAGGGGTCATAGACCTGTTGGAACTAAATTGTAAGTATTTTTGCTGTATGAAAGATATCTGGTAAAGTCACACGCCTTGAACAACTGTGTAGCAGTTTAATATGAACGTTACCGAGGGGTCATACAGCACTTTGAACACAATATAAGTCTTGTATGAACGTTATCTAGGGGTCATACACCTTGAGGAACTCTGTACCTGTGTTATATGAACATTGTCTATCAGACCTTCGGAATACTGATATGGTTTTTATGACATATTTTGTCAGTGCATTGGACCTATATTTGAGCCATAAATTTCATTGCTTAAAAAGCAGGGGTCGTTCGAGTCGTCTTACCAAATTCGCTCAACCAATGTATATTTTTTCCGATTGTGACCGATGTCATCAGTGTGTAAAATGTCCTCAGTTTGAAAAAAAAGTCTCTATTTAACCGTATGTGACTGTTGCCCTCAGTGCCACTGTTAGCTGAACGTAGCATGTTTATATCTAGGGATCCTACTTCTCGAACATTTTAGTATCATGGTTATTATATGTGAATGGTACACTGAAGGGGTCGAATAACTATGTAGTAATGTTATATTATTGTTATCTAACCGTCGAATGCCTTAAGTAACTCCATATAACTGTTTACAGAACTTTATCTAGGGCCGTACACATCGAACAACTCAGTCCTAGTGTTATATGAACGTTATCTAGGGATCAAACATCTTAGTATAAGTGTTATATGAACGTTATTAAATGATCATACACATCGAGGAACTAAGTATATCTGTTGTAGAAAGGATTCTGCAACCTCGGGCATCATTTTATCAGTGTAATATGAACGTTTTCTGCAGATCATAGACCCAAAGGAACACAGTACCACTGTTGTATGTGCGTTATCAAAGAGTCATACACCTCGAGGAGGTCAGGGTCACTTTCATGAACGTTATGTAGGGGTCTTTTAACTCGAATATCTCAGTACGAGTGTCGATCGTATGAACGCTGTCATGAGGTCAATCACCTCGAAGACTCCGTATCACTGTTATATGATCGTCATCTGAGGTAATACGCCTCAAGACATTCTTTATCTGTCTTATATGGACGTTATCGGGGGATCAATCATCTTCAGGAACACAATATTTCTGTTATATGAACGTTATCTAGAATCTGGCACCACAAAGGTCTCAGTACCAGTTTTATATGAAGGATGTCTGTGGTTCAAACACCTCGAGAAACACCGTATAACAGGTATAAAAATCTTATCTAGGGGTCAGGCGAGTCGAACATTATAGTGCCAGTGTTATATGAATGTTATGAAGGGTTATACGTCTATAGGAACTCAGTATCAGTGTTAAAAAAACGTTTTTATCAGCATGTAATATCAGTTTATTTAAAATGGATGTATTGCCCATGTTATAGACCAGAAATTGCATGCCGATATCACCCCGGGTTGATAACCGGTTATCGGTCCGTCGATAATAGCCACGTTATCGATATCAGCCCATCGTCAATTGTAATGTCATCGGTTAAGGAAAGCAACGTTCTTACTAGAAATCTGAAAAAGTGTATATAAATGAATGAATTCGAATCAAAAACGCTTTGACGTAGTCCGTATGAGACTGCATTTTCATTGAAAATATGTGATAAAAAAGTAATGACTGCATTAATAGATTATTACATGGCCTTTTTCATATTGCCCTTGTTATCAGCCCAAGACATTGAATTCGGACCCGAGGGCTTTAGTCCGTGGGACGATATCAGTTGATTGATTGATTGTTGGATGCTTAACGTCCAGTGGCAAATGTTTCATGCATGTTCAGGACGACGATATCAGTTGAGGGCTGATAACAAGGGCAATATGAAAAAGGCCATATCGTCCCTCGCATCACACCTTGACCCATATCAGCCCTCGCGCACAGCTCTCGGGCTATATATGGCAGTCTCGAGTTGATACTCTGGCCGGTATGGAAAATTCAATGTTATAATCCATAAATCAAGTGGTGATATTGCTCGAGCAACTGTGTACCAGTGTTATATGAACGTGACCCAGGGGTCATAGACCTGTTGGAACTAAATTGTAAGTATTTTTGCTGTATGAAACATCTATACATGGCCTTTTTCATATTGCCCTTGTTATCAGCACAAGACATTGAATTCGGAACCGAGGGCTTTAGTCCGAGGGACGATATCAGTTGAGGGCTGATAACAAGGGCAATATGAAAAGGCCATATTTTCCTCGCATCACACCTTGAACCATATCAGCCCTCGCGCGCAGCTCTCAGGTATATATGGGAGTCTGGAGTTGATACTCTGGCCAGTATGGAAAATTCAATGTTATAATCCATAAATAAAGTGGTGATATTGCTCGAGCAACTGTGTACCAGTGTTATATGAACGTGACCCAGGAGTCATAGACCTGTTGGAACTAAATTGTAAGTATTTTTGCTGTATGAAACATCTATACATGGCCTTTTCATATTGCCCTTGTTATCAGCACAAGACATTGAATTCGGAACCGAGGGCTTTAGTCCGAGGACGATATCAGTTGAGGGCTGATAACAAGGGCAATATGAAAACCATATCTTCCCTCGCATCACACCTTGACCCATATCAGCCCTCGCGCGCAGCTCTTGGCTATATATGGAGTCTGGAGTTGATACTCTGGCCGGTATGGAAAATTCAATGTTATAATCCATAAATCAAGTGGTGATATTGCTCGAGCAACTGTGTACCAGTGTTATATGAACGTGACCCAGGGTCATAGACCTGTTGGAACTAAATTGTAAGTATATTTTGCTGTATGAAACATATATACATGGCCTTTTTCATATTGCCCTTGTTATCAGCCCAAGACATTGAATTCGGACCCGAGGGCTTTAGTCCGAGGACTATATCAGTTGAGGGCTGATAACAAGGGCAATATGTAAAATGTCCCATATCGTCCTCGCATCACACCATGACCCATATCAGCCCTTGCTCACAGCTGTCGGGCTGTTATATGGGAGTCTCAGTTGATACTCTGGCCGGTATGGAAAATTCAATGTTATAATCCATAAATGTAGTAGTACATATTGCTCGAGCAACTGTGTACCAGTGTTATATGAACGTGACCCAGGGTCATAGACCTGTTGAAACTAAATTGTAAGTATTTTGCTGTATGAAAGATATCTGGTAAAGTCACACGCCTTGAACAACTGTGTAGCAGTTTAATATATACGTTACCGAGGGTCATACACCACTTTGAACACAATATAAGTCTTGTATGAACGTTATCTAGAGTCATACACCTCGAGGAACTCTGTATCTGTGTTATATGAACATTGTCTATCGGACCTTCGGAATACTGATATGGTTTTTTTACATATTTTGTCAGTGCATTGGACCTATATTTGAGCCATAGATTTCATTGCTTAAAATGCAGGGTCGTTCGAGTCGTCTTACCAAATTTGCTCAACCAATGTATATTTTTTCCGATTGTGACAGATGTCCTCAGTGTGTAAATGTCCTCAGTTTGAAAAAAGGGTCTTTTAACTCGAGTATCTCAGTACGAGTGTCGATCGTATGAACGCTGTCATGAGGTCAATCACCTCGAAGACTCCGTATCACTGTCATATGATCGTCATCTTAGGTAATACGCCTCAAGACATTCTTTATCAGTCTTATATGGACGTTGTCGGGGATCAATCATCTTCAGGAACACAATATTTCTGTTATATGAACGTTATCTAGAGTCTGGCACCAGAAAAGTCTCAGTACCAGTTTTATATGAAGGATGTCTGTGGTTCAAACACCTCGAGAAACACCGTATAACAGGTATAAAAACCTTATCTAGGGATCAGGCGAGTCGAACATTATAGTGCCAGTGTTATATGAATGTTATGAAGGGTTATACGTCTATAGGAACTCAGTATCAGTGTCTAAAAAACGTTTTTATCAGCATGTAATATCAGTTTATTTAAAATGGATGTATTGCCCATGTTATAGACCAGAAATTGCATGCCGATATCACCCCGGGTTGATAACCGGTTATCGGTCCGTCGATAATAGCCACGTTATCGATATCAGCCCATCGTCAATTGTAATGTCATCGGTTAAGGAAAGCAACGTTCTTACTAGAAATCTGAAAAGTGTATATACATGAATGAATTCGAATCAAAAACGCTTTGACGTAGTCCGTATGAGACTGCATTTTCATTGAAAATATGTGATAAAAAGTAATGACTTTGCATTAATAGATTAATACATGGCCTTTTCATATTGCCCTTGTTATCAGCCCAAGACATTGAATTCGGACCCGAGGGCTTTAGTCCGAGGACGATATCAGTTGAGGGCTGATAACAAGGGCAATATGAAAAACCATATCGTCCTCGCATCACACCTTGACCCATATCAGCCCTCGCGCACAGCTCTCGGGCTATATATGGGAATCTGGAGTTGATACTCTGGCCGGTATGGAAAATTCAATGTTATAATCCATAAATCTAGTGGTGATATTGCTCGAGCAACTGTGTACCAGTGTTATATGAACGTGACCCAGAGGTCATAGACCTGTTGGAACTAAATTGTAAGTATTTTTGCTGTATGAAAGATATCTGGTAAAGTCACACGCCTTGAACAACTGTGTAGCAGTTTAATATGAACGTTACCGAGGGGTCATACACCACTTTGAACACAATATAAGTCTTGTATGAACGTTATCTAGGGTTATACACCTCGAGGAACTATGTACCTGTGTTATATGAACATTGTCTATCGGACCTTCGGAATACTGATATGGGTTTTATGACATATTTTGTCAGTGCATTGGACCTATATTTGAGCCATAAATTTCATTGCTTAAAAAGCAGGGGTCGTTCGAGTCGTCTTACCAAATTCGCTCAACCAATGTACAAAAATGTATATTTTTTTCCGATTGTGACAGATGTCCTCAGTGTGTAAAATGTCCTCAGTTTGAAAAAAAGTCTCCATTTAACCGTATGTGCCTGTTGCCCTCAGTGCCACTGTTAGCTGAACGTAACATGTTTATATCTAGGGATCCTACTTCTCGAACATTTTAGTACCATGGTTAATATATGTGAATGGTACACTGAAGGGGTCGAATAACTATGTAGTAATGTTATATTATTGTTATCTAACCGTCGAATGCCTTAAGTAACTCCATATAACTGTTTACAGAACTTTATCTAGGGGCCGTACACATCGAACAACTCAGTCCTAGTGTTATATGAACGTTATCTAGGGATCAAACATCTTAGTATAAGTGTTATATGAACGTTATTAAATGATCATACACCTCGAGGAACTAAGTATATCTGTTGTAGAAAAGGAGTCTGCAACCTCGGGCATCATTTTATCAGTGTAATATGAACGTTTTCTGCAGATCATAGACCCAAAGGAACACAGTACCACTGTTGTATGTGCGTTATCAAAGAGTCATACACCTCGATGAGGTCAGGATAACTTACATGAACGTTATCTAGGGGTCTTTTAACTCGAGTATCTCAGTACGAGTGTCGATCGTATGAACGCTGTCATGAGGTCAATCACCTCGAAGACTCCGTATCACTGTTATATGATCGTCATCTGAGGTAATACGCCTCAAGACATTCTTTATCAGTCTTATATGGACGTTGTCGGGGGATCAATCATCTTCAGGAACACAAATATTTCTGTTATATGAACGTTATCTAGAGTTTGGCACCACAAAGGTCTCAGTACCAGTTTTAAATGAAGGATGTCTGTGGTTCAAACACCTCGAGAAACACCGTATAACAGATATAAAAACCTTATCTAGGGATCAGGCGAGTCGAACATTATAGTGCCAGTGTTATATGAATGTTATGAAGGGTTATACGTCTATAGGAACTCAGTATCAGTGTTAAAAAACGTTTTTATCAGCATGTAATATCAGTTTATTTAAAATGGATGTATTGCCCATGTTATAGACCAGAAATTGCATGCCGATATCACCCCGGGTTGATAACCGGTTATCGGTCCGTCGATAATAGCCACGTTATCGATATCAGCCCATCGTCAATTGTAATGTCATCGGTTAAGGAAAACAACGTTCTTACTAGAAATCTGAAAAAGTGTATATAAATGAATGAATTCGAATCAAAACGCTTTGACGTAGTCCGTATGAGACTGCACTTTCATTGAAAATATGTGATAAAAAGTAATGACTTTGCATTAATAGATTAATACTTGGCCTTTTCATATTGCCCTTGTTATCAGCCCAAGACATTGAATTCGGACCCGAGGGCTTTAGTCCGAGGACGATATCAGTTGAGGGCTGATAACAAGGGCAATAAAAAAGGCTATATCGTCCTCGCATCACACCTTGACCCATATCAGCCCTCGCGCACAGCTCTCGGGCTATATATGGGAGTCTCGAGTTGATACTCTGGCCGGTATGGAAAATTCAATGTTATAATCCATAAATCTAGTGGTGATATTGCTCGAGCAACTGTGTACCAGTGTTATATGAACGTGACCCAGGGTCATAGACCTGTTGGAACTAAATTGTAAGTATTTTTGCTGTATGAAAGATATCTGGTAAAGTCACACGCCTTGAACAACTGTGTAGCAGTTTAATATGAACGTTACCGAGGGTCATACACCACTTTGAACACAATATAAGTCTTGTATGAACGTTATCTAGGGTCGTACACCTCGAGGAACTATGTACCTGTGTTATATGAACATTGTCTATCGGACCTTCGGAATACTGATATGGGTTTTATGACATATTTTGTCAGTGCATTGGACCTATATTTGAGCCATAAATTTCATTGCTTAAAAGCAGGGTCGTTCGAGTCGTCTTACCAAATTCGCTCAACCAATGTACAAAATGTATATTTTTTCCGATTGTGACAGATGTCCTCAGTGTGTAAAATGTCCTCAGTTTGAAAAAAGTCTCCATTTAACCGTATGTGCCTGTTGCCCTCAGTGCCACTGTTAGCTGAACGTAACATGTTTATATCTAGGATCCTACTTCTCGAACATTTTAGTACCATGGTTAATATATGTGAATGGTACACTGAAGGGTCGAATAACTATGTAGTAATGTTATATTATTGTTATCTAACCGTCGAATGCCTTAAGTAACTCCATATAACTGTTTACAGAACTTTATCTAGGGCCGTACACATCGAACAACTCAGTCCTAGTGTTATATGAACGTTATCTAGGGATCAAACATCTTAGTATAAGTGTTATATGAACGTTATTAAATGATCATACACCTCGAGGAACTAAGTATATCTGTTGTAGAAAAGGAGTCTGCAACCTCGGGCATCATTTTATCAGTGTAATATGAACGTTTTCTGCAGATCATAGACCCAAAGGAACACAGTACCACTGTTGTATGTGCGTTATCAAAGAGTCATACACCTCGAGGAGGTCAGGATAACTTACATGAACGTTATCTAGGGGTCTTTTAACTCGAGTATCTCAGTACGAGTGTCGATCGTATGAACGCTGTCATGAGGTCAATCACCTCGAAGACTCCGTATCACTGTTATATGATCGTCATCTGAGGTAATACGCCTCAAGACATTCTTTATCAGTCTTATATGGACGTTGTCGGGGGATCAATCATCTTCAGGAACACAAATATTTCTGTTATATGAACGTTATCTAGAGTCTGGCACCACAAAGGTCTCAGTACCAGTTTTAAATGAAGGATGTCTGTGGTTCAAACACCTCGAGAAACACCGTATAACAGATATAAAAACCTTATCTAGGGATCAGGCGAGTCGAACATTATAGTGCCAGTGTTATATGAATGTTATGAAGGGTTATACGTCTATAGGAACTCAGTATCAGTGTTAAAAACGTTTTTATCAGCATGTAATATCATAGATATAGGAAGATGTGGTGTGAGTGCCAATGAGACAACTCTTCATCCAAATAACAATTTATAAAAGTAAACCATTATAGGTCAATGTACGGTCTTCAACACGGAGCCATGGCTCACACCGAACAACAAGCTATAAAGGGCCCCAAAAGTACTAGTGTAAAACCATTCAAACGGTAAAACCAACGGTCTAGTATATATAAAAACGAGAAACGAGAAACACGTATAAATTACATAAACAAACGACAACTACTGTACATCAGATTCTGACTTAGGACAGGTGCAAACATTTGCAGCGGGATTAAACGTTTTAATGGTACCAAACCTTCTCCCTTTTTCTGAAACAATAGTATAACATCACAACATGAACAAACACACGATAAAACATCAATTGGAAGGCTTAACTCAATCAAAAACGTAAATTAACACACTATGAACGAATAAATTCGATCTGTGATACCTGAAAGTAAATACATAGTTAATAAAATATTAGGGACAAACATTCAAGGCCAAAAAGCAAACAAACAAGTCCAAATAAAGCCATGGCAAAACACTACCGCGAAATATTAAACCCTTAGAAAATAATCGCTTTTGAAAAAACCGGTTTTCATAATATATACAGGTAAATGAAAAATAACTTTGTCGTTTTAGGTATACTTTTTCTGTCTATATAAAATCTTCCAATAATTAGGAATACCAAGAAAGGTCTGTCATATAAATAACTAATTTAACACTAGATACATAAGGGTAAATATCAACAATAAAACTTCCTGTACAGATTAAAGGAGAATAATCTTGATGTTAATACAAATGTAGTACGAAGAAGTGAAAATTAGTAGATATTCCAAATAATCAAAGCTGGTATACAGACAAGATCCATATTAATATAAAATAACAAAAAGTATTAAAAATAGTATCAACAGGTCGAATTAAAGAAAGTACGATTTGAGAGTATGTTAAAAACGTTTTTATCAGCATGTAATATCAGTTTATTTAAAATGGATGTATTGCCCATGTTATAGACCAGAAATTGCATGCCGATATCACCCCGGGTTGATAACCGGTTATCGGTCCGTCGATAATAGCCACGTTATCGATATCAGCCCATCGTCAATTGTAATGTCATCGGTTAAGGAAAGCAACGTTCTTACTAGAAATCTGAAAAGTGTATATAAATGAATGAATTCGAATCAAAACGCTTTGACGTAGTCCGTATGAGACTGCATTTTCAATGAAAATATGTGATAAAAAGTAATGACTTTGCATTAATAGATTAATACATGGCCTTTTCATATTGCCCTTGTTATCAGCCCAAGACATTGAATTCGGACCCGAGGGCTTTAGTCGGAGGGACGATATCAGTTGAGGGCTGATAACAAGGGCAATATGAAAAGGCCATATCGTCCTCGCATCACACCTTGACCCATATCAGCCCTCGCGCACAGCTCTCGGGCTATATATGGGAGTCTCGAGTTGATACTCTGGCCGGTATGGAAAATTCAATGTTATAATCCATAAATCTAGTGGTGATATTGCTCGAGCAACTGTGTACCAGTGTTATATGAACGTGACCCAGGGTCATAGACCTGTTGGAACTAAATTGTAAGTATTTTTGCTGTATGAAAGATATCTGGTAAAGTCACACGCCTTGAACAACTGTGTAGCAGTTTAATATGAACGTTACCGAGGGTCATACACCACTTTGAACACAATATAAGTCTTGTATGAACGTTATCTAGGGTCATACACCTCGAGGAACTCTGTACCTGTGTTATATGAACATTGTCTATCGGACCTTCGGAATACTGATATGGTTTTATGACATATTTTGTCAGTGCATTGGACCTATATTTGAGCCATAAATTTCATTGCTTAAAAGCAGGGGTCGTTCGAGTCGTCTTACCAAATTCGCTCAACAATGTACAATGTATATTTTTTCCGATTGTGACAGATGTCCTCAGTGTGTAAAATGTCCTCAGTTTGAAAAAAGTCTCCATTTAACCGTATGTGCCTGTTGCCCTCAGTGCCACTGTTAGCTGAACGTAACATGTTTATATCTAGGGATCCTACTTCTGTAACATTTTAGTATCATGGTTAATATATGTGAATGGTACACTGAAGGGTCGAATAACTATGTAGTAATGTTATATTATTGTTATCTAACCGTCGAATGCCTTAAGTAACTCCATATAACTGTTTACAGAACTTTATCTAAGGGCCGTACACATCGAACAACTCAGTCCTAGTGTTATATGAACGTTATCTAGGGATCAAACATCTTAGTATAAGTGTTATATGAACGTTATTAAATGATCATACACCTCGAGGAACTAAGTATATCTGTTGTAGAAAAGGGTCTGCAACCTCGGGCATCATTTTATCAGTGTAATATGAACGTTTTCTGCAGATCATAGACCCAAAGGAACACAGTACCACTGTTGTATGTGCGTTATCAAAGAGTCATACACCTCGAGGAGGTCAGGATAACTTACATGAACGTTATCTAGGGGTCTTTTAACTCGAATATCTCAGTACGAGTGTCGATCGTATGAACGCTGTCATGAGGTCAATCACCTCGAAGACTCCGTATCACTGTTATATGATCGTCATCTGAGGTAATACGCCTCAAGACATTCTTTATCAGTCTTATATGGACGTTATCGGGGGATCAATCATCTTCAGGAACACAATATTTCTGTTATATGAACGTTATCTAGAGTCTGGCACCACAAAGGTCTCAGTACCAGTTTTATATGAAGGATGTCTGTGGTTCAAACACCTCGAGAAACACCGTATAACAGGTATAAAAACCTTATCTAGGGATCAGGCGAGTCGAACATTATAGTGCCAGTGTTATATGAATGTTATGAAGGGTTATACGTCTATAGGAACTCAGTATCAGTGTTAAAAACGTTTTATCAGCATGTAATATCAGTTTATTTAAAATGGATGTATTGCCCATGTTATAGACCAGAAATTGCATGCCGATATCACCCCGGGTTGATAACCGGTTATCGGTCCGTCGATAATAGCCACGTTATCGATATCAGCCCATCGTCAATTGTAATGTCATCGGTTAAGGAAAGCAACGTTCTTACTAGAAATCTGAAAAAGTGTATATAAATGAATGAATTCGAATCAAAACGCTTTGACGTAGTCCGTATGAGACTGCATTTTCATTGAAAATATGTGATAAAAAGTAATGACTTTGCATTAATAGATTAATACATGGCCTTTTCATATTGCCCTTGTTATCAGCCCAAGACATTGAATTCGGACCCGAGGGCTTTAGTCCGAGGACGATATCAGTTGAGGGCTGATAACAAGGGCAATATGAAAACCATATCGTCCTCGCATCACACCTTGACCCATATCAGCCCTCGCGCACAGCTCTCGGGCTATATATGGGAGTCTCGAGTTGATACTCTGGCCGGTATGGAAAATTCAATGTTATAATCCATAAATCTAGTGGTGATATTGCTCGAGCAACTGTGTACCAGTGTTATATGAACGTGACCCAGGGTCATAGACCTGTTGGAACTAAATTGTAAGTATTTTTGCTGTATGAAAGATATCTGGTAAAGTCACACGCCTTGAACAACTGTGTAGCAGTTTAATATGAACGTTACCGAGGGTCATACACCACTTTGAACACAATATAAGTCTTGTATGAACGTTATCTAGGGTCATACACCTCGAGGAACTCTGTACCTGTGTTATATGAACATTGTCTATCGGACCTTCGGAATACTGATATGGTTTTATGACATATTTTGTCAGTGCATTGGACCTATATTTGAGCCATAAATTTCATTGCTTAAAAGCAGGGGTCGTTCGAGTCGTCTTACCAAATTCGCTCAACCAATGTATATTTTTTCCGATTGTGACCGATGTCCTCAGTGTGTAAAATGTCCTCAGTTTGAAAAAAGTCTCCATTTAACCGTATGTGCCTGTTGCCCTCAGTGCCACTGTTAGCTGAACGTAACATGTTTATATCTAGGATCCTACTTCTCGAACATTTTAGTATCATGGTTAATATATGTGAATGGTACACTGAAGGGGTCGAATAACTATGTAGTAATGTTATATTATTGTTATCTAACCGTCGAATGCCTTAAGTAACTCCATATAACTGTTTACAGAACTTTATCTAGGGCCGTACACATCGAACAACTCAGTCCTAGTGTTATATGAACGTTATCTAGGGATCAAACATCTTAGTATAAGTGTTATATGAACGTTATTAAATGATCATACACCTCGAGGAACTAAGTATATCTGTTGTAGAAAAGGGTCTGCAACCTCGGGCATCATTTTATCAGTGTAATATGAACGTTTTCTGCAGATCATAGACCCAAAGGAACACAGTACCACTGTTGTATGTGCGTTATCAAAGAGTCATACACCTCGAGGAGGTCAGGATAACTTACATGAACGTTATCTAGGGGTCTTTTAACTCGAATATCTCAGTACGAGTGTCGATCGTATGAACGCTGTCATGAGGTCAATCACCTCGAAGACTCCGTATCACTGTTATATGATCGTCATCTGAGGTAATACGCCTCAAGACATTCTTTATCAGTCTTATATGGACGTTATCGGGGGATCAATCATCTTCAGGAACACAATATTTCTGTTATATGAACGTTATCTAGAGTCTGGCACCACAAAGGTCTCAGTACCAGTTTTATATGAAGGATGTCTGTGGTTCAAACACCTCGAGAAACACCGTATAACAGGTATAAAAACCTTATCTAGGGATCAGGCGAGTCGAACATTATAGTGCCAGTGTTATATGAATGTTATGAAGGGTTATACGTCTATAGGAACTCAGTATCAGTGTTAAAAAACGTTTTTATCAGCATGTAATATCAGTTTATTTAAAATGGATGTATTGCCCATGTTATAGACCAGAAATTGCATGCCGATATCACCCCGGGTTGATAACCGGTTATCGGTCCGTCGATAATAGCCACGTTATCGATATCAGCCCATCGTCAATTGTAATGTCATCGGTTAAGGAAAGCAACGTTCTTACTAGAAATCTGAAAAAGTGTATATAAATGAATGAATTCGAATCAAAAACGCTTTGACGTAGTCCGTATGAGACTGCATTTTCATTGAAAATATGTGATAAAAAAGTAATGACTTTGCATTAATAGATTAATACATGGCCTTTTTCATATTGCCCTTGTTATCAGCCCAAGACATTGAATTCGGACCCGAGGGCTTTAGTCCGAGGACGATATCAGTTGAGGGCTGATAACAAGGGCAATATGAAAAAGGCCATATCGTCCCTCGCATCACACCTTGACCCATATCAGCCCTCGCGCACAGCTCTCGGGCTATATATGGGAGTCTCGAGTTGATACTCTGGCCGGTATGGAAAATTCAATGTTATAATCCATAAATCTAGTGGTGATATTGCTCGAGCAACTGTGTACCAGTGTTATATGAACGTGACCCAGGGTCATAGACCTGTTGGAACTAAATTGTAAGTATTTTTGCTGTATGAAAGATATCTGGTAAAGTCACACGCCTTGAACAACTGTGTAGCAGTTTAATATGAACGTTACCGAGGGTCATACACCACTTTGAACACAATATAAGTCTTGTATGAACGTTATCTAGGGTCATACACCTCGAGGAACTCTGTACCTGTGTTATATGAACATTGTCTATCGGACCTTCGGAATACTGATATGGTTTTATGACATATTTTGTCAGTGCATTGGACCTATATTTGAGCCATAAATTTCATTGCTTAAAAGCAGGGGTCGTTCGAGTCGTCTTACCAAATTTGCTCAACCAATGTATATTTTTTCCGATTGTGACCAGATGTCCTCAGTGTGTAAAATGTCCTCAGTTTGAAAAAAGTCTCCATTTAACCGTATGTGCCTGTTGCCCTCAGTGCCACTGTTAGCTGAACGTAACATGTTTATATCTAGGATCCTACTTCTCGAACATTTTAGTATCATGGTTAATATATGTGAATGGTACACTGAAGGGTCGAATAACTATGTAGTAATGTTATATTATTGTTATCTAACCGTCGAATGCCTTAAGTAACTCCATATAACTGTTTACAGAACTTTATCTAGGGCCGTACACATCGAACAACTCAGTCCTAGTGTTATATGAACGTTATCTAGGGATCAAACATCTTAGTATAAGTGTTATATGAACGTTATTAAATGATCATACACCTCGAGGAACTAAGTATATCTGTTGTAGAAAAGGGGTCTGCAACCTCGGGCATCATTTTATCAGTGTAATATGAACGTTTTCTGCAGATCATAGACCCAAAGAAACACAGTACCACTGTTGTATGTGCGTTATCAAAGAGTCATACACCTCGAGGAGGTCAGGATAACTTACATGAACGTTATCTAGGGGTCTTTTAACTCGAATATCTCAGTACGAGTGTCGATCGTATGAACGCTGTCATGAGGTCAATCACCTCGAAGACTCCGTATCACTGTTATATGATCGTCATCTGAGGTAATACGCCTCAAGACATTCTTTATCAGTCTTATATGGACGTTATCGGGGGATCAATCATCTTCAGGAACACAATATTTCTGTTATATGAACGTTATCTAGAGTCTGGCACCACAAAGGTCTCAGTACCAGTTTTATATGAAGGATGTCTGTGGTTCAAACACCTCGAGAAACACCGTATAACAGGTATAAAAACCTTATCTAGGGATCAGGCGAGTCGAACATTATAGTGCCAGTGTTATATGAATGTTATGAAGGGTTATACGTCTATAGGAACTCAGTATCAGTGTTAAAAAACGTTTTTATCAGCATGTAATATCAGTTTATTTAAAATGGATGTATTGCCCATGTTATAGACCAGAAATTGCATGCCGATATCACCCCGGGTTGATAACCGGTTATCGGTCCGTCGATAATAGCCACGTTATCGATATCAGCCCATCGTCAATTGTAATGTCATCGGTTAAGGAAAGCAACGTTCTTACTAGAAATCTGAAAAAGTGTATATAAATGAATGAATTCGAATCAAAAACGCTTTGACGTAGTCCGTATGAGACTGCATTTTCATTGAAAATATGTGATAAAAAAGTAATGACTTTGCATTAATAGATTAATACATGGCCTTTTTCATATTGCCCTTGTTATCAGCCCAAGACATTGAATTCGGACCCGAGGGCTTTAGTCCGAGGGACGATATCAGTTGAGGGCTGATAACAAGGGCAATATGAGGGCTGATAAAAGGCAATATGAAATCCATATCGCCTCGCATCACCTTGACCCATATCAGCCCTCGCGCACAGCTCTCGGGCTATATATGGGAGTCTCGAGTTGATACTCTGGCCGGTATGGAAAATTCAATGTTATAATCCATAAATCTAGTGGTGATATTGCTCGAGCAACTGTGTACCAGTGTTATATGAACGTGACCCAGGGTCATAGACCTGTTGGAACTAAATTGTAAGTATTTTTGCTGTATGAAAGATATCTGGTAAAGTCACACGCCTTGAACAACTGTGTAGCAGTTTAATATGAACGTTACCGAGGGTCATACACCACTTTGAACACAATATAAGTCTTGTATGAACGTTATCTAGGGTCATACACCTCGAGGAACTATGTACCTGTGTTATATGAACATTGTCTATCGGACCTTCGGAATACTGATATGGGTTTTATGACATATTTTGTCAGTGCATTGGACCTATATTTGAGCCATAAATTTCATTGCTTAAAAGCAGGGGTCGTTCGAGTCGTCTTACCAAATTCGCTCAACCAATGTACAATGTATATTTTTTCCGATTGTGACAGATGTCCTCAGTGTGTAAAATGTCCTCAGTTTGAAAAAAAAGTCTCTATTTAACCGTATGTGACTGTTGCCCTCAGTGCCACTGTTAGCTGAACGTAACATGTTTATATCTAGGGATCCTACTTCTCGAACATTTTAGTATCATGGTTATTATATGTGAATGGTACACTGAAGGGTCGAATAACTATGTAGTAATGTTATATTATTGTTATCTAACCGTCGAATGCCTTAAGTAACTCCATATAACTGTTTACAGAACTTTATCTAGGGCCGTACACATCGAACAACTCAGTCCTAGTGTTATATGAACGTTATCTAGGGATCAAACATCTTAGTATAAGTGTTATATGAACGTTATTAAATGATCATACACCTCGAGGAACTAAGTATATCTGTTGTAGAAAAGGAGTCTGCAACCTCGGGCATCATTTTATCAGTGTAATATGAACGTTTTCTGCAGATCATAGACCCAAAGGAACACAGTACCACTGTTGTATGTGCGTTATCAAAGAGTCATACACCTCGAGGAGGTCAGGATAACTTACATGAACGTTATCTAGGGGTCTTTTAACTCGAGTATCTCAGTACGAGTGTCGATCGTATGAACGCTGTCATGAGGTCAATCACCTCGAAGACTCCGTATCACTGTTATATGATCGTCATCTGAGGTAATACGCCTCAAGACATTCTTTATCAGTCTTATATGGACGTTGTCGGGGGATCAATCATCTTCAGGAACACAATATTTCTGTTATATGAACGTTATCTAGAGTCTGGCACCACAAAGGTCTCAGTACCAGTTTTAAATGAAGGATGTCTGTGGTTCAAACACCTCGAGAAACACCGTATAACAGATATAAAAACCTTATCTAGGGATCAGGCGAGTCGAACATTATAGTGCCAGTGTTATATGAATGTTATGAAGGGTTATACGTCTATAGGAACTCAGTATCAGTGTTAAAAAACGTTTTTATCAGCATGTAATATCAGTTTATTTAAAATGGATGTATTGCCCATGTTATAGACCAGAAATTGCATGCCGATATCACCCCGGGTTGATAACCGGTTATCGGTCCGTCGATAATAGCCACGTTATCGATATCAGCCCATCGTCAATTGTAATGTCATCGGTTAAGGAAAACAACGTTCTTACTAGAAATCTGAAAAAGTGTATATAAATGAATGAATTCGAATCAAAAACGCTTTGACGTAGTCCGTATGAGACTGCATTTTCATTGAAAATATGTGATAAAAAAGTAATGACTTTGCATTAATAGATTAATACATGGCCTTTTTCATATTGCCCTTGTTATCAGCCCAAGACATTGAATTCGGACCCGAGGGCTTTAGTCCGAGGGACGATATCAGTTGAGGGCTGATAACAAGGGCAATATGAAAAAGGCCATATCGTCCCTCGCATCACACCTTGACCCATATCAGCCCTCGCGCACAGCTCTCGGGCTATATATGGGAGTCTCGAGTTGATACTCTGGCCGGTATGGAAAATTCAATGTTATAATCCATAAATCTAGTGGTGATATTGCTCGAGCAACTGTGTACCAGTGTTATATGAACGTGACCCAGGGTCATAGACCTGTTGGAACTAAATTGTAAGTATTTTTGCTGTATGAAAGATATCTGGTAAAGTCACACGCCTTGAACAACTGTGTAGCAGTTTAATATGAACGTTACCGAGGGGTCATACACCACTTTGAACACAATATAAGTCTTGTATGAACGTTATCTAGGGGTCGTACACCTCGAGGAACTATGTACCTGTGTTATATGAACATTGTCTATCGGACCTTCGGAATACTGATATGGGTTTTATGACATATTTTGTCAGTGCATTGGACCTATATTTGAGCCATAAATTTCATTGCTTAAAAGCAGGGGTCGTTCGAGTCGTCTTACCAAATTCGCTCAACCAATGTACAAAATGTATATTTTTTCCGATTGTGACAGATGTCCTCAGTGTGTAAAATGTCCTCAGTTTGAAAAAAAGTCTCCATTTAACCGTATGTGCCTGTTGCCCTCAGTGCCACTGTTAGCTGAACGTAACATGTTTATATCTAGGGATCCTACTTCTCGAACATTTTAGTACCATGGTTAATATATGTGAATGGTACACTGAAGGGTCGAATAACTATGTAGTAATGTTATATTATTGTTATCTAACCGTCGAATGCCTTAAGTAACTCCATATAACTGTTTACAGAACTTTATCTAGGGCCGTACACATCGAACAACTCAGTCCTAGTGTTATATGAACGTTATCTAGGGATCAAACATCTTAGTATAAGTGTTATATGAACGTTATTAAATGATCATACACCTCGAGGAACTAAGTATATCTGTTGTAGAAAAGGAGTCTGCAACCTCGGGGATCATTTTATCAGTGTAATATGAACGTTTTCTGCAGATCATAGACCCAAAGGAACACAGTACCACTGTTGTATGTGCGTTATCAAAGAGTCATACACCTCGAGGAGGTCAGGATAACTTACATGAACGTTATCTAGGGGTCTTTTAACTCGAGTATCTCAGTACGAGTGTCGATCGTATGAACGCTGTCATGAGGTCAATCACCTCGAAGACTCCGTATCACTGTTATATGATCGTCATCTGAGGTAATACGCCTCAAGACATTCTTTATCAGTCTTATATGGACGTTGTCGGGGGATCAATCATCTTCAGGAACACAAATATTTCTGTTATATGAACGTTATCTAGAGTTTGGCACCACAAAGGTCTCAGTACCAGTTTTAAATGAAGGATGTCTGTGGTTCAAACACCTCGAGAAACACCGTATAACAGATATAAAACCTTATCTAGGGATCAGGCGAGTCGAACATTATAGTGCCAGTGTTATATGAATGTTATGAAGGGTTATACGTCTATAGGAACTCAGTATCAGTGTTAAAAAACGTTTTTATCAGCATGTAATATCAGTTTATTTAAAATGGATGTATTGCCCATGTTATAGACCAGAAATTGCATGCCGATATCACCCCGGGTTGATAACCGGTTATCGGTCCGTCGATAATAGCCACGTTATCGATATCAGCCCATCGTCAATTGTAATGTCATCGGTTAAGGAAAACAACGTTCTTACTAGAAATCTGAAAAGTGTATATAAATGAATGAATTCGAATCAAAACGCTTTGACGTAGTCCGTATGAGACTGCACTTTCATTGAAAATATGTGATAAAAAGTAATGACTTTGCATTAATAGATTAATACTTGGCCTTTTCATATTGCCCTTGTTATCAGCCCAAGACATTGAATTCGGACCCGAGGGCTTTAGTCCGAGGACGATATCAGTTGAGGGCTGATAACAAGGGCAATATGAAAAGGCCATATCGTCCTCGCATCACACCTTGACCCATATCAGCCCTCGCGCACAGCTCTCGGGCTATATATGGGAGTCTCGAGTTGATACTCTGGCCGGTATGGAAAATTCAATGTTATAATCCATAAATCTAGTGGTGATATTGCTCGAGCAACTGTGTACCAGTGTTATATGAACGTGACCCAGGAGTCATAGACCTGTTGGAACTAAATTGTAAGTATTTTTGCTGTATGAAAGATATCTGGTAAAGTCACACGCCTTGAACAACTGTGTAGCAGTTTAATATGAACGTTACCGAGGGGTCATACACCACTTTGAACACAATATAAGTCTTGTATGAACGTTATCTAGGGTCGTACACCTCGAGGAACTATGTACCTGTGTTATATGAACATTGTCTATCGGACCTTCGGAATACTGATATGGGTTTTATGACATATTTTGTCAGTGCATTGGACCTATATTTGAGCCATAAATTTCATTGCTTAAAAAGCAGGGGTCGTTCGAGTCGTCTTACCAAATTCGCTCAACCAATGTACAAAAATGTATATTTTTTTCCGATTGTGACAGATGTCCTCAGTGTGTAAAATGTCCTCAGTTTGAAAAAAAGTCTCCATTTAACCGTATGTGCCTGTTGCCCTCAGTGCCACTGTTAGCTGAACGTAACATGTTTATATCTAGGATCCTACTTCTCGAACATTTTAGTACCATGGTTAATATATGTGAATGGTACACTGAAGGGTCGAATAACTATGTAGTAATGTTATATTATTGTTATCTAACCGTCGAATGCCTTAAGTAACTCCATATAACTGTTTACAGAACTTTATCTAGGGCCGTACACATCGAACAACTCAGTCCTAGTGTTATATGAACGTTATCTAGGGATCAAACATCTTAGTATAAGTGTTATATGAACGTTATTAAATGATCATACACCTCGAGGAACTAAGTATATCTGTTGTAGAAAAGGAGTCTGCAACCTCGGGGATCATTTTATCAGTGTAATATGAACGTTTTCTGCAGATCATAGACCCAAAGGAACACAGTACCACTGTTGTATGTGCGTTATCAAAGAGTCATACACCTCGAGGAGGTCAGGATAACTTACATGAACGTTATCTAGGGGTCTTTTAACTCGAGTATCTCAGTACGAGTGTCGATCGTATGAACGCTGTCATGAGGTCAATCACCTCGAAGACTCCGTATCACTGTTATATGATCGTCATCTGAGGTAATACGCCTCAAGACATTCTTTATCAGTCTTATATGGACGTTGTCGGGGGATCAATCATCTTCAGGAACACAAATATTTCTGTTATATGAACGTTATCTAGAGTTTGGCACCACAAAGGTCTCAGTACCAGTTTTAAATGAAGGATGTCTGTGGTTCAAACACCTCGAGAAACACCGTATAACAGATATAAAACCTTATCTAGGGATCAGGCGAGTCGAACATTATAGTGCCAGTGTTATATGAATGTTATGAAGGGTTATACGTCTATAGGAACTCAGTATCAGTGTTAAAAAACGTTTTTATCAGCATGTAATATCAGTTTATTTAAAATGGATGTATTGCCCATGTTATAGACCAGAAATTGCATGCCGATATCACCCCGGGTTGATAACCGGTTATCGGTCCGTCGATAATAGCCACGTTATCGATACCAGCCCATCGTCAATTGTAATGTCATCGGTTAAGGAAAACAACGTTCTTACTAGAAATCTGAAAAGTGTATATAAATGAATGAATTCGAATCAAAACGCTTTGACGTAGTCCGTATGAGACTGCACTTTCATTGAAAATATGTGATAAAAAGTAATGACTTTGCATTAATAGATTAATACTTGGCCTTTTCATATTGCCCTTGTTATCAGCCCAAGACATTGAATTCGGACCCGAGGGCTTTAGTCCGAGGACGATATCAGTTGAGGGCTGATAACAAGGGCAATATGAAAACCATATCGTCCTCGCATCACACCTTGACCCATATCAGCCCTCGCGCACAGCTCTCGGGCTATATATGGGAGTCTCGAGTTGATACTCTGGCCGGTATGGAAAATTCAATGTTATAATCCATAAATCTAGTGGTGATATTGCTCGAGCAACTGTGTACCAGTGTTATATGAACGTGACCCAGGGTCATAGACCTGTTGGAACTAAATTGTAAGTATTTTTGCTGTATGAAAGATATCTGGTAAAGTCACACGCCTTGAACAACTGTGTAGCAGTTTAATATGAACGTTACCGAGGGTCATACACCACTTTGAACACAATATAAGTCTTGTATGAACGTTATCTAGGGTCGTACACCTCGAGGAACTATGTACCTGTGTTATATGAACATTGTCTATCGGACCTTCGGAATACTGATATGGGTTTTATGACATATTTTGTCAGTGCATTGGACCTATATTTGAGCCATAAATTTCATTGCTTAAAAGCAGGGGTCGTTCGAGTCGTCTTACCAAATTCGCTCAACCAATGTACAAAATGTATATTTTTTCCGATTGTGACAGATGTCCTCAGTGTGTAAAATGTCCTCAGTTTGAAAAAAAGTCTCCATTTAACCGTATGTGCCTGTTGCCCTCAGTGCCACTGTTAGCTGAACGTAACATGTTTATATCTAGGGATCCTACTTCTCGAACATTTTAGTACCATGGTTAATATATGTGAATGGTACACTGAAGGGTCGAATAACTATGTAGTAATGTTATATTATTGTTATCTAACCGTCGAATGCCTTAAGTAACTCCATATAACTGTTTACAGAACTTTATCTAGGGCCGTACACATCGAACAACTCAGTCCTAGTGTTATATGAACGTTATCTAGGGATCAAACATCTTAGTATAAGTGTTATATGAACGTTATTAAATGATCATACACCTCGAGGAACTAAGTATATCTGTTGTAGAAAAGGAGTCTGCAACCTCGGGGATCATTTTATCAGTGTAATATGAACGTTTTCTGCAGATCATAGACCCAAAGGAACACAGTACCACTGTTGTATGTGCGTTATCAAAGAGTCATACACCTCGAGGAGGTCAGGATAACTTACATGAACGTTATCTAGGGGTCTTTTAACTCGAGTATCTCAGTACGAGTGTCGATCGTATGAACGCTGTCATGAGGTCAATCACCTCGAAGACTCCGTATCACTGTTATATGATCGTCATCTGAGGTAATACGCCTCAAGACATTCTTTATCAGTCTTATATGGACGTTGTCGGGGGATCAATCATCTTCAGGAACACAAATATTTCTGTTATATGAACGTTATCTAGAGTTTGGCACCACAAAGGTCTCAGTACCAGTTTTAAATGAAGGATGTCTGTGGTTCAAACACCTCGAGAAACACCGTATAACAGATATAAAACCTTATCTAGGGATCAGGCGAGTCGAACATTATAGTGCCAGTGTTATATGAATGTTATGAAGGGTTATACGTCTATAGGAACTCAGTATCAGTGTTAAAAAACGTTTTTATCAGCATGTAATATCAGTTTATTTAAAATGGATGTATTGCCCATGTTATAGACCAGAAATTGCATGCCGATATCACCCCGGGTTGATAACCGGTTATCGGTCCGTCGATAATAGCCACGTTATCGATACCAGCCCATCGTCAATTGTAATGTCATCGGTTAAGGAAAACAACGTTCTTACTAGAAATCTGAAAAGTGTATATAAATGAATGAATTCGAATCAAAACGCTTTGACGTAGTCCGTATGAGACTGCACTTTCATTGAAAATATGTGATAAAAAGTAATGACTTTGCATTAATAGATTAATACTTGGCCTTTTCATATTGCCCTTGTTATCAGCCCAAGACATTGAATTCGGACCCGAGGGCTTTAGTCCGAGGGACGATATCAGTTGAGGGCTGATAACAAGGGCAATATGAAAGGCCATATCGTCCTCGCATCACACCTTGACCCATATCAGCCCTCGCGCACAGCTCTCGGGCTATATATGGGAGTCTCGAGTTGATACTCTGGCCGGTATGGAAAATTCAATGTTATAATCCATAAATCTAGTGGTGATATTGCTCGAGCAACTGTGTACCAGTGTTATATGAACGTGACCCAGGGTCATAGACCTGTTGGAACTAAATTGTAAGTATTTTTGCTGTATGAAAGATATCTGGTAAAGTCACACGCCTTGAACAACTGTGTAGCAGTTTAATATGAACGTTACCGAGGGTCATACACCACTTTGAACACAATATAAGTCTTGTATGAACGTTATCTAGGGTCGTACACCTCGAGGAACTATGTACCTGTGTTATATGAACATTGTCTATCGGACCTTCGGAATACTGATATGGGTTTTATGACATATTTTGTCAGTGCATTGGACCTATATTTGAGCCATAAATTTCATTGCTTAAAAGCAGGGGTCGTTCGAGTCGTCTTACCAAATTCGCTCAACCAATGTACAAAATGTATATTTTTTCCGATTGTGACAGATGTCCTCAGTGTGTAAAATGTCCTCAGTTTGAAAAAAGTCTCCATTTAACCGTATGTGCCTGTTGCCCTCAGTGCCACTGTTAGCTGAACGTAACATGTTTATATCTAGGATCCTACTTCTCGAACATTTTAGTACCATGGTTAATATATGTGAATGGTACACTGAAGGGTCGAATAACTATGTAGTAATGTTATATTATTGTTATCTAACCGTCGAATGCCTTAAGTAACTCCATATAACTGTTTACAGAACTTTATCTAGGGCCGTACACATCGAACAACTCAGTCCTAGTGTTATATGAACGTTATCTAGGGATCAAACATCTTAGTATAAGTGTTATATGAACGTTATTAAATGATCATACACCTCGAGGAACTAAGTATATCTGTTGTAGAAAAGGAGTCTGCAACCTCGGGGATCATTTTATCAGTGTAATATGAACGTTTTCTGCAGATCATAGACCCAAAGGAACACAGTACCACTGTTGTATGTGCGTTATCAAAGAGTCATACACCTCGAGGAGGTCAGGATAACTTACATGAACGTTATCTAGGGGTCTTTTAACTCGAGTATCTCAGTACGAGTGTCGATCGTATGAACGCTGTCATGAGGTCAATCACCTCGAAGACTCCGTATCACTGTTATATGATCGTCATCTGAGGTAATACGCCTCAAGACATTCTTTATCAGTCTTATATGGACGTTGTCGGGGGATCAATCATCTTCAGGAACACAAATATTTCTGTTATATGAACGTTATCTAGAGTTTGGCACCACAAAGGTCTCAGTACCAGTTTTAAATGAAGGATGTCTGTGGTTCAAACACCTCGAGAAACACCGTATAACAGATATAAAAACCTTATCTAGGGATCAGGCGAGTCGAACATTATAGTGCCAGTGTTATATGAATGTTATGAAGGGTTATACGTCTATAGGAACTCAGTATCAGTGTTAAAAAACGTTTTTATCAGCATGTAATATCAGTTTATTTAAAATGGATGTATTGCCCATGTTATAGACCAGAAATTGCATGCCGATATCACCCCGGGTTGATAACCGGTTATCGGTCCGTCGATAATAGCCACGTTATCGATACCAGCCCATCGTCAATTGTAATGTCATCGGTTAAGGAAAACAACGTTCTTACTAGAAATCTGAAAAGTGTATATAAATGAATGAATTCGAATCAAAAACGCTTTGACGTAGTCCGTATGAGACTGCACTTTCATTGAAAATATGTGATAAAAAGTAATGACTTTGCATTAATAGATTAATACTTGGCCTTTTCATATTGCCCTTGTTATCAGCCCAAGACATTGAATTCGGACCCGAGGGCTTTAGTCCGAGGGACGATATCAGTTGAGGGCTGATAACAAGGGCAATATGAAAGGCCATATCGTCCTCGCATCACACCTTGACCCATATCAGCCCTCGCGCACAGCTCTCGGGCTATATGGGAGTCTCGAGTTGATACTCTGGCCGGTATGGAAAATTCAATGTTATAATCCATAAATCTAGTGGTGATATTGCTCGAGCAACTGTGTACCAGTGTTATATGAACGTGACCCAGGGTCATAGACCTGTTGGAACTAAATTGTAAGTATTTTTGCTGTATGAAAGATATCTGGTAAAGTCACACGCCTTGAACAACTGTGTAGCAGTTTAATATGAACGTTACCGAGGGTCATACACCACTTTGAACACAATATAAGTCTTGTATGAACGTTATCTAGGGTCGTACACCTCGAGGAACTATGTACCTGTGTTATATGAACATTGTCTATCGGACCTTCGGAATACTGATATGGGTTTTATGACATATTTTGTCAGTGCATTGGACCTATATTTGAGCCATAAATTTCATTGCTTAAAAGCAGGGGTCGTTCGAGTCGTCTTACCAAATTCGCTCAACCAATGTACAAAATGTATATTTTTTCCGATTGTGACAGATGTCCTCAGTGTGTAAAATGTCCTCAGTTTGAAAAAAGTCTCCATTTAACCGTATGTGCCTGTTGCCCTCAGTGCCACTGTTAGCTGAACGTAACATGTTTATATCTAGGATCCTACTTCTCGAACATTTTAGTACCATGGTTAATATATGTGAATGGTACACTGAAGGGTCGAATAACTATGTAGTAATGTTATATTATTGTTATCTAACCGTCGAATGCCTTAAGTAACTCCATATAACTGTTTACAGAACTTTATCTAGGGCCGTACACATCGAACAACTCAGTCCTAGTGTTATATGAACGTTATCTAGGGATCAAACATCTTAGTATAAGTGTTATATGAACGTTATTAAATGATCATACACCTCGAGGAACTAAGTATATCTGTTGTAGAAAAGGAGTCTGCAACCTCGGGGATCATTTTATCAGTGTAATATGAACGTTTTCTGCAGATCATAGACCCAAAGGAACACAGTACCACTGTTGTATGTGCGTTATCAAAGAGTCATACACCTCGAGGAGGTCAGGATAACTTACATGAACGTTATCTAGGGGTCTTTTAACTCGAGTATCTCAGTACGAGTGTCGATCGTATGAACGCTGTCATGAGGTCAATCACCTCGAAGACTCCGTATCACTGTTATATGATCGTCATCTGAGGTAATACGCCTCAAGACATTCTTTATCAGTCTTATATGGACGTTGTCGGGGGATCAATCATCTTCAGGAACACAATATTTCTGTTATATGAACGTTATCTAGAGTCTGGCACCACAAAGTTCTCAGTACCAGTTTTAAATGAAGGATGTCTGTGGTTCAAACACCTCGAGAAACACCGTATAACAGATATAAAAACCTTATCTAGGGATCAGGCGAGTCGAACATTATAGTGCCAGTGTTATATGAATGTTATGAAGGGTTATACGTCTATAGGAACTCAGTATCAGTGTTAAAAAACGTTTTTATCAGCATGTAATATCAGTTTATTTAAAATGGATGTATTGCCCATGTTATAGACCAGAAATTGCATGCCGATATCACCCCGGGTTGATAACCGGTTATCGGTCCGTCGATAATAGCCACGTTATCGATACCAGCCCATCGTCAATTGTAATGTCATCGGTTAAGGAAAACAACGTTCTTACTAGAAATCTGAAAAGTGTATATAAATGAATGAATTCGAATCAAAAACGCTTTGACGTAGTCCGTATGAGACTGCACTTTCATTGAAAATATGTGATAAAAAGTAATGACTTTGCATTAATAGATTAATACTTGGCCTTTTCATATTGCCCTTGTTATCAGCCCAAGACATTGAATTCGGACCCGAGGGCTTTAGTCCGAGGGACGATATCAGTTGAGGGCTGATAACAAGGGCAATATGAAAAATATATCGTCCTCGCATCACACCTTGACCCATATCAGCCCTCGCGCACAGCTCTCGGGCTATATATGGGAGTCTCGAGTTGATACTCTGGCCGGTATGGAAAATTCAATGTTATAATCCATAAATCTAGTGGTGATATTGCTCGAGCAACTGTGTACCAGTGTTATATGAACGTGACCCAGGGTCATAGACCTGTTGGAACTAAATTGTAAGTATTTTTGCTGTATGAAAGATATCTGGTAAAGTCACACGCCTTGAACAACTGTGTAGCAGTTTAATATGAACGTTACCGAGGGTCATACACCACTTTGAACACAATATAAGTCTTGTATGAACGTTATCTAGGGTCGTACACCTCGAGGAACTATGTACCTGTGTTATATGAACATTGTCTATCGGACCTTCGGAATACTGATATGGGTTTTATGACATATTTTGTCAGTGCATTGGACCTATATTTGAGCCATAAATTTCATTGCTTAAAAGCAGGGGTCGTTCGAGTCGTCTTACCAAATTCGCTCAACCAATGTACAAAATGTATATTTTTTCCGATTGTGACAGATGTCCTCAGTGTGTAAAATGTCCTCAGTTTGAAAAAAGTCTCCATTTAACCGTATGTGCCTGTTGCCCTCAGTGCCACTGTTAGCTGAACGTAACATGTTTATATCTAGGATCCTACTTCTCGAACATTTTAGTACCATGGTTAATATATGTGAATGGTACACTGAAGGGTCGAATAACTATGTAGTAATGTTATATTATTGTTATCTAACCGTCGAATGCCTTAAGTAACTCCATATAACTGTTTACAGAACTTTATCTAGGGCCGTACACATCGAACAACTCAGTCCTAGTGTTATATGAACGTTATCTAGGGATCAAACATCTTAGTATAAGTGTTATATGAACGTTATTAAATGATCATACACCTCGAGGAACTAAGTATATCTGTTGTAGAAAAGGAGTCTGCAACCTCGGGCATCATTTTATCAGTGTAATATGAACGTTTTCTGCAGATCATAGACCCAAAGGAACACAGTACCACTGTTGTATGTGCGTTATCAAAGAGTCATACACCTCGAGGAGGTCAGGATAACTTACATGAACGTTATCTAGGGGTCTTTTAACTCGAGTATCTCAGTACGAGTGTCGATCGTATGAACGCTGTCATGAGGTCAATCACCTCGAAGACTCCGTATCACTGTTATATGATCGTCATCTGAGGTAATACGCCTCAAGACATTCTTTATCAGTCTTATATGGACGTTGTCGGGGGATCAATCATCTTCAGGAACACAATATTTCTGTTATATGAACGTTATCTAGAGTCTGGCACCACAAAGTTCTCAGTACCAGTTTTAAATGAAGGATGTCTGTGGTTCAAACACCTCGAGAAACACCGTATAACAGATATAAAAACCTTATCTAGGGATCAGGCGAGTCGAACATTATAGTGCCAGTGTTATATGAATGTTATGAAGGGTTATACGTCTATAGGAACTCAGTATCAGTGTTAAAAAACGTTTTTATCAGCATGTAATATCAGTTTATTTAAAATGGATGTATTGCCCATGTTATAGACCAGAAATTGCATGCCGATATCACCCCGGGTTGATAACCGGTTATCGGTCCGTCGATAATAGCCACGTTATCGATATCAGCCCATCGTCAATTGTAATGTCATCGGTTAAGGAAAACAACGTTCTTACTAGAAATCTGAAAAGTGTATATAAATGAATGAATTCGAATCAAAAACGCTTTGACGTAGTCCGTATGAGACTGCACTTTCATTGAAAATATGTGATAAAAAAGTAATGACTTTGCATTAATAGATTAATACATGGCCTTTTTCATATTGCCCTTGTTATCAGCCCAAGACATTGAATTCGGACCGAGGGCTTTAGTCCGAGGACGATATCAGTTGAGGGCTGATAACAAGGGCAATATGAAAACCATATCGTCCTCGCATCACACCTTGACTCATATCAGCCCTCGCGCACAGCTCTCGGGCTATATATGGGAGTCTCGAGTTGATACTCTGGCCGGTATGGAAAATTCAATGTTATAATCTATAAATCTAGTGGTGATATTGCTCGAGCAACTGTGTACCAGTGTTATATGAACGTGAACCAGGGGTCATAGACCTGTTGGAACTAAATTGTAAGTATTTTTGCTGTATGAAAGATATCTGGTAAAGTCACACGCCTTGAACAACTGTGTAGCAGTTTAATATGAACGTTACCGAGGGTCATACACCACTTTGAACACAATATAAGTCTTGTATGAACGTTATCTAGGGTCGTACACCTCGAGGAACTATGTACCTGTGTTATATGAACATTGTCTATCGGACCTTCGGAATACTGATATGGGTTTTATGACATATTTTGTCAGTGCATTGGACCTATATTTGAGCCATAAATTTCATTGCTTAAAAGCAGGGGTCGTTCGAGTCGTCTTACCAAATTCGCTCAACCAATGTACAAAATGTATATTTTTTCCGATTGTGACAGATGTCCTCAGTGTGTAAAATGTCCTCAGTTTGAAAAAAGTCTCCATTTAACCGTATGTGCCTGTTGCCCTCAGTGCCACTGTTAGCTGAACGTAACATGTTTATATCTAGGATCCTACTTCTCGAACATTTTAGTACCATGGTTAATATATGTGAATGGTACACTGAAGGGTCGAATAACTATGTAGTAATGTTATATTATTGTTATCTAACCGTCGAATGCCTTAAGTAACTCCATATAACTGTTTACAGAACTTTATCTAGGGCCGTACACATCGAACAACTCAGTCCTAGTGTTATATGAACGTTATCTAGGGATCAAACATCTTAGTATAAGTGTTATATGAACGTTATTAAATGATCATACAACTCGAGGAACTAAGTATATCTGTTGTAGAAAAGGAGTCTGCAACCTCGGGCATCATTTTATCAGTGTAATATGAACGTTTTCTGCAGATCATAGACCCAAAGGAACACAGTACCACTGTTGTATGTGCGTTATCAAAGAGTCGTACACCTCGATGAGGTCAGGATAACTTACATGAACGTTATCTAGGGGTCTTATAACTCGAATATCTCAGTACAAATGTCGATCGTATGAACGCTGTCATGAGGTCAATCACCTCGAAGACTCCGTATCACTGTTATATGATCGTCATCTGAGGTAATACGCCTCAAGACATTCTTTATCAGTCTTATATGGACGTTGTCGGGGGATCAATCATCTTCAGGAACACAATATTTCTGTTATATGAACGTTATCTAGAGTCTGGCACCACAAAGGTCTCAGTACCAGTTTTATATGAAGGATGTCAGTGGTTCAAACACCTTGAGAAACACCGTATAACAGGTATAAAAATCTTATCTAGGGATCAGGCGAGTCGAACATTATAGTGCCAGTGTTATATGAATGTTATGACGGGTTATACGTCTATAGGAACTCAGTATCAGTGTTAAAAACGTTTTATCAGCATGTAATATCAGTTTATTTAAAATGGATGTATTTCCCATGTTGTAGACCAGAAATTGCATGCCGATATTACCCCGGGTTGATAACCGGTTATCGGTCCGTCGATAATAGCCACGTTATCGATATCAGCCCATCGTCAATTGTAATGTCATCGAATAAGGAAAGCAACGTTCTTACTAGAAATCTGAAAAGTGTATATAAATGAATGAATTCGAATCAAAACGCTTTGACGTAGTCCGTATGAGACTGCATTTTCAAAACCTTCAAAACTATTTCTCATGCTTGCATGACCATCAAAAAAGTCTTCTTTTTTTTAATATTTCACCTGTCAGAATAATTAGAAATTTGAAATGTTTCCCGCCTTGGCTATCCTACAGGATTATCATGAAAGACTATTTCCCATTAAAATGTCGCTTAAGATTATTTTTCTCCTAAGGGATTTAATTTGTCCTATGGGATTTCTTTTCTCCTATAGGATTATGTTTTCTCCCATAGGATTTTCTTCTCTCCTTAGGATTAATTTTGTCCTGTAGGATTTTTTTTCTCCCTTAGGATAAATTTTGTCCTGTAGGATTTTTTTTCTCCCTGAGGATAAATTTTGTCCTGCATGTAGGATTTTTTTCTATTGGATACACGTACATTTTTTCCTGTAGGACAGTTTTATCAGGTTTGCTGCTTTTTACAAAATATATTTATGCTGTTGTTTGTATCAGTGTTTCCATATTTGATTAAAAATAAAACCTCAAAATAATACATCATGCACTTCAAACATTACAATACTTTTATGCTCGTCAATGCGAATAGTCTGCGTGGTCCAGAACATGGAGTATCAAACATCAATAGGAAAGGTATATTTAGACCTTGCGACAATAAACACTTTTTTAACTTGTATTGTTGGCTTACAGTCTCATAGATCTATATAATTCCAAACCAGAGTTGTAAACTATACCTCAGAATATGCAAAAGGATAAATGATTAATTGTCCTTCTTAAATAGAACAAGAGTGCACACGCTGAAATGTCTCGCCTGCCTTACTAACCATGATTGGTTTTATGTTGATAGTCCTAAAGATAAAGTTTTACTACAAGTATCACATAAACTTAAAATTATCAATGATCCATGAAAATGAGGTCAAGGTCATATAAACCAAGCCAGACAGACATGTACACCTTACAATCATTCCATGCATCAAATATAGTTGACCTTATTGCTTATAGTATCTAAGAAGCAGACTTAAACAGGAAAACTTAACACTGACCAATGAACCATGGAAATTAGGTCAAGGTCAGATGAACCCTGCCAGACAGACATGTACACCTTACAATCATTCCATACACCAAACATAGTTGACCTATGGCTTATAGTATTAGAAAACAGACCAAAACACAAAAACTTAACACTGACCAATGAACCATGAAAATGAGGTCAAGGACAAATGACACCTGCCAGACAGACATGTACAACTTACAATCATTCCATACACCAAATATAGTTGACCTATTGCTTATAGTATTAGAAAAACAGACCAAAACACAAAAACTTAACACTGACCAATGAACCATGAAAATGAGGTCAAGGACAAATGACACATGCCAGACAGACATGTACAACTTACAATCATTCCATACACCAAATATAGTTGACCTATTGCTTATAGTATTAGAAAAACAGACCAAAACACAAAAACTTAACACTGACCAATGAACCGTAAAAATGAGGTCAAGGTCAGATGAAACCTGCCAGACTGACATGTACCCCTTACTATCATTTTATACACCACATATAGCTGACCTACTGCTTATAGTATCTGAGAAACGGACCTAATCAGGTAACTTTAACCTTGATCACTGATCCATGAAATGAGGGTGAGGTCAGGTGAACCCTGTCTGACGGACATGTAGACGTTGCAAGGAACCCATATACCAAATATAGTTATCCTATTACTCATAATAAGTGAGAAATTCACATAACAAAAACTTATAATTTTTTTCAAGCAGTCGCTGAACCATGAAAATGAGGTCAAGGACAATGGACATAAGACAGACGGAAACTTCGTAACATAAGGTATCTGCATACAAAGTATGAAGCATCCAGGTCTTCTACCTTCTGAAATATAAAGCTTTATAGAAATAGTTTACGCCGCCGCCGGATAGTAATACCTATGTCTCACTCTGCGACTTTCATCGCAGGCGAGACAATAAAAACAAAACAACTCAACAAAACAAACGTCCTATAACACAGAGGGACCTCATGATTTTTACCTTTCAAATAAAAGTTTTACCACAAAGAAGCAATTTAACAATGTTTAAAAATACCAAAGAAACAGATACTGTAAAAAATTTTCATTTACACTTACTAGTTAAGCTTGAAATGACAAAAAAATCAATTCGAAGAGACTGCACCAGTATTTGTGTGGTAAATAGATTACGCTTTGTATCTAATAAATTGTTGACGCAGTGATATATTTCGTCTTTATTCAATTTTGATAGTATGATGCAATTGTTTGAAATTAAAATTGTGCATAATAATAAAAGTCAATGAACCATAACTGAAGGTGCATGGCCAAATAACCATCCTGGAAATGAGAAATGCCAATACTAATACAATTGCATACCAAATTTCACAAGTGTTTCCCTTCCTTAAAACTGGCCTAAACACAAACTTTAACGTGTAGACTATGCAAAAGTTTCAAAACCAAAAGACCATGACTGAGGGGGGGACTAACAATATCCATGGAAATGAGATGTGCCAATGTCAATACAGCTGCATACTAAATATCATTGACCTACCACCAGTGGTGCCCTTTAACTAACCTAATCACAAACTAGTACATTGTTGACGCTGACACTGCCAGAAAAAAAATCACGTTAAAGTCTGGCGTTTTCTACTTTGTCCAGCCAAGACAAAACCTGTTTGTATCATTGAATAGGTTCAAAGGGTGCTGCTCAGGAGAGTCTTGAAGTTGGATGTGCACATATTAGCTCATTTTGAAGACCAAATACACTGATGATAGTGCAATTACTTTTATGTGTAGTTGTTTCGTAATATTTCATGAAAACGTTTTCTACCCAACATTCTTTCTTATCCAATAGCAAGGACCACATTTCTCATGAAATAAATGGTAATTTATTACTTTGACAATCCAAATAAACATCTAGAATATTTCAAAACTATTTCTCATGCTTGCATGACCATCAAAAAAGTCTTCTTTTTTTTAATATTTCCCTTGTCAGAATAATTAAAAATTTGAAATGTTTCCCGCCTTGGCCTTTGATTCTGGTACTTTGACCATTAAATGATTAAATTTAGAAACCTTACAAATATTTCACACATTCTCTTTTTTTCTTGAATAATACATTAACTACAGTGTAATGAGGTTCCTTGGCCTTGAATTGAAAATGAAGGACCAGTAAGTTGATGAAAGGACAACCCAGAACCTTTTACAAACAAAATTATAAATTAAAACCTCTACTATTGTATTAAGACAAACAAATTAAAAAAAAGACAATTATTTCTGACATAAAATATTTATTTTGTATTTACAAAAGAACTATGGAAAATTGATACATCAACACATTTCTTTCCTGGTGAATTCTATCTAAGATATACATCTTTTTCATTAAATGTCAATACTTCAAAGCATAAAGCCTGACTAATAAAAAAAATTCAAGTAAGAAAAGTAAGTTCTATTGTCTAATAATCATACATGCATACATTTGAATTTTAAGGCTAAGTAAAGCTTTCTATTTCTCATCTTGTACAAAAGAGAAGGTTCAATAAGGCCCCAATATGACCCCTACTACTACCTATAATTACAAATTATTATTGAATGGCCTTTATTACAATGCATCATAGTTAAAACAATGAATAGATAGGAGAAGTGCTGTTTTTTATCTATTTATGTATCGGCATTTTTTCATGAAATAAAAATAAGCATAACTTTCATTTCCTACCAATTAAAACAGGCTCATTTCAATAGGTTTTTATGCATCATCTTCAAAAGCTTTTCAGCCTGAAATAATTGACTTCAAATTGGGACATAATACGGCACTTACCACATCTACTCCTTTCAGAATAGAAATAGCAATTTCACCATTTTAAAATAATCACAGAATTAATTTGTCAAAAACTGACTGAAGCAATTAAAATATTATTTACAAATATTTTGTTTTATATTTACATTTATACAATTGTGAACATTATATATGAGCTGCGTCGGATAGAAATCGACCTTATACAAGTGCACGTATACATGTACATGTATAAGACTTTGATTGATTTTGGATCATTCAAATACGAAATAAATGATGAATTTTGGTCTATTTTATAGGGTTCTTATATCAACTCAATTTTCAAACAGTTACAGACTTTGCATAGAGATTTTTTCAACCTGAAATAGGTTAACAGATGTATTGATATTCATTTGCATAAGGTCGATTTCTATCCGACGCAGCTCATATATTGCACTGCTATACATAAAACTTAGTTTTCAAAATAATCATGATTTTTTGTGTGTTAAAGTTAAAAACAGAATTCCATGCAACAGAGGCAAACTATAGTACATCAATGCAGATGATATTTTGCTTCATACAGGCATCTGCTAAAACCCTCAATTCATAAGGAAGTCAAGACATAGAAGTGGTGTCAGTATATCTTCCTTCCATGTTTAATTGGAATGTCTAATAACACCATAACATATCCATTACAACAATAAGCCAAACTAAGTAATCAGCTTCAAAGCTTTTAAAACTTTATATCCATTGGGCCAAAAATAAAATTTAAATTGTTTGATGTTGCCTACCTACCGAAAATTTTATGACACAAACTGTTTCAAATTTTTTAAAAGATTTTTCCTGCTCTAACGTCGTTTTCTTGTCTTAAACATGTAACTTATGTTGTTGGCCAAAAATTTTTTTAAATCTCTTCCTACCTACCCAACCCTACAAGGCATTGGTAGGCAACATCAGACAAAGAATTTTTTAAGGGTGGCCTTGCATTCAATCGATTCAGATTTTAAATTTAGAAATGCCTTTTCACCTTTGTGTCAAATTATACATTCATACCATTTCAACAACATCAGTTTCTAAGATATTGGCCAAGATAAAATGGTTTAAAATGATACATTACTAACATGTTCATTGATATATATATTCCATTTTGCTTTAAAAAATAAACTCATGAAGTAAAATTTGATAAAGTCACTACAGCTTTAACTCAACTCATTGTGACTTCTATATTGCAGAACTGTCTTTACAAAAGGGCAGCAGTAGAATGATTTATTACTACAGATATTTCTAAAGTCACTCAAGTGCAAAACTTTGTGATAGTGACTGAAATTTTGCTGTATAGCAACTTATAAGAGAGTGAAATATTATACATAGCTACAAGTTTCTGGGAATTAAACTTGACACAAAACATGCTGTAGTCATTTCATTAATAGCAACAAAATTTGGCAGCACAGTGCTCATTAGAAGATGGTTTATCTATCAAATGTTCCTATGAGGTTCATTACAGACAAAATATAAAAAATACAATTCAGTAATAAAAATCAGTTTTGAGGTCTTAAACCCGTGGTCGATGTGTGACAATCCTGACATTGGTGTTCCTATCAAATGTCTGTATGTGGTTGTTAATTGCCGCCAACATATAATCCTCCATAGCTGGTTGTGGATGTTGTGGTTTCTTGTATCTTCCCATATTTTGTGGCAAGGAGTCTTTGGTGCAGGATGTCTTCTCTTCTCCAAGGCTGATAAGTAGTTGATCCACCAAAGTTCATGTTCTCTATTTAGTTTACCATTCTTTACCCATTTTGGTAGATCTGTTCTCATCAATTGAATGATACCACTAATTTTTCCATATTTGGTTCTACCAACCATGAGGAATGTCAGCTTGATCTGCCAAAAAAAAAACATAAATAGATATAGATTTGTAATAAGTAACTAATGCTTCAATTGAAATTCTCATATAGTTCAACTAAAATTACATAGATGCCAACCCTTTTTTGGTGCACGATAATAACAGAAAATCAAGTCTCAAAATGATCACCACAATATCTAGTGGGGACTGTTCTGTTCAACACAAATAATAAACAGAACAAAAACAAGCAAAATATGGACTATAGCACGTTACGGTCGGGAAATAATTCCAATTACTGAAAATCGTAATTTTGGCATCTATGCATTTTACTGACAATTTACAAACTTGACAAGCTGCTCAAGGCAGTGTCACTGATCAAATGATCAACTCTTAATCTGTGTTTTAAATGAACTTTAGAATTTCAGTACATTTTAAGCAATTGACTCAATTGTGATTTTAAGATTCTGTGACATTTGACCTACTATAAGGTCATACGACTAGCACTTTTGCTTTGTTATGTGAAACATTTTCTCTTTTGATGACATAATTTTATAGGAAATTTTGTGAAATTTTGTAATGACAAACATATACATGATATAGTGATAAAGTGTTTAAATTTGCAATAAACGAATATTGGAACTAAAAATGTTTTGCATGCTGTAATGTCTTAATTTAACAGTAAATGAACTTGTAACTGGAAGTAAGGATAACAAAAAATCATACATGTATGCAAAAGAACTTCTATAATAATATTCAAATACCAAATTTTGTTACCATGGTAAGTCCATCTATCAGTAAAAAATGCAAAAGAATAAAATAAATAATTACCTTTTTTACAATTTCCATTTTCACCAATATTGCCAGGAACATTATCACATATTTATTTTTGTTGTCATCAGTTTGAATATAAAGTGTAGGAGGTAAACCACCATTTTCCTAAAAGAAAAAAAGTGAAACAGCTATACATGTTATATATTCATGATATCTTTACAATAAAAAGTTTTCCAATCCTTTAATACTGAACAAGACATATTTACCTAGCATATAAAGTATGCCAAAGTTAAAGTAACACAGCTGAATTTTAAGAAAAGATGTATTTTCAACAATGTTAATTTATGTTGAAACTGCATGAATAAATTGTTTCATTTCACCTCTTATCATGAGATAGGCAATTTGTTCTCCACTTTTTCTGTGAATTTATCATATTTCTTCGAAAAAAAATAGATCAAAGACTGAAATGGCCGGGTTGCACACATTGTTTCTTAAACAATGGAGAATGGTCTATGGGTATCTGGGTTGAAAACTGTAGGAGGAGTTGATTACACAAAAACTTGTACCCTCTTTCATAAATTTTGCTGAAAAATGACTAAGTTCCCAAGTCTGGAAAAATGAGAAAAAAATCCTCAAACAATTCCCTAATAGCAGGTGCACAACTTCAACATATGTGCAATCTTCCTGTGAAGTTTCAGGGATCTGGGTTGAAAACTGTAGGAGGAGCTGATTACACAAAACTTGTACCCTCTTTCATAAATTTTGCTGAAAAATGACTAAGTTCCGAAGTCTGGAAAAATGAGAAAAAATCCTCAAACAATTCCCTAATAGCAGGTGCACAACTTCAACATATGTGCAATCTTCCTGTGAAGTTTCAGGGATCTGGGTTGAAAACTGTAGGAGGAGCTGATTACACAAAACTTGTACCCTCTTTCATAAATTTTGCTGAAAAATGACTAAGTTTCCAAGTCTGGAAAAATGAGAAAAAAATCCTCAAACAATTCCATAATAGCAGGTGCACAGTTTCAACATATGTGCAATCTTCCTGTGAAGTTTCAGGGATCTGGGTTGAAAACTATAGGTGGAGTTGATTACACAAATTAGGTACCCACTTTTCCCCGCCCGCCTGCCCATCATCACCATACTATAAGCCGGTTTTGGACTTCGTCCAACCTGGCCAAAAATTTTGCTTATATTTCCATAATATTTTACTTAATTTTTGGTATAAAGAAAACCATTAAATACCACAGAAAATAAAAATGCAATTGAAATTTATAGACTATATTATTAAGTATGTTCATGCATATAGATGTTCATGCATTTAGATATATATATAATTCAGAAATGTGAATGTGAAAATAATCCTCCATCAAATGAGATTTACATAGTGTTCAATGCAAAAGTAAACAAAATAGACTTTCAGAATTGTTTTTAAAATATCAGGGTCAGCAAGAGCTTGACACAAGCATGCTGTTGGTTTCTTTTTGAATTTGTGTTCCATTTGTCATCACATGGCATTTTAGCTAAGTATAGGGTATGGGTTTTGCTCATTGTAGAAGGCCATACTTTGACCTGCAATAGTCCACATCATTGTCCGTTAGTCTTTATGCATAATTGTTTCATTGGCAATCATACCTATCCTTATTTTTATATGAAATATATAGCAACATTACACCCACCACATCTGTCAATGACTTTTAAGTATTGATTTTGAGAAAAGCCTACAAAGCAGGGTTAAGAACAATACTATAATTGTATTCACAAAAGAAAAGCAATTATAGGCCTATCCTCTTATGATGTTTATCATAGTCATGAAAATGAAGCCACCAAAATTTCATACTGATTTCCATACTTGTTGCAAACTTGGCACCACACAGTCCAATAATGAAAAGTTCATATAAGTTTATAACTGTTAGTGATGTATCTAACTTTAAGGGTTTTAAAGCAACCTTGTCAAATTATTATTTCCAATTTAATATGATATGCTAGATTGGACTCGTCTGTTATTTTTCATGTCTTTATCATGTGAACTCTTTGGATAGTTGTCTCATTGGCAATCATACCACATCTCTTAATTTTTATATTGTAGACGATTCTTTGATGTTTAAAATTAATGGACTAAAAGTGGCTTCCATACACTTTGACTTTCTTGTAGATACATAAATTGTAAAGTTAATAAAATGTGTTTTCTCCTGCATGTGAACTTTAATCAATTGTTTCACTTTGAGCTTGATAATTAATACTTACTTTTGTTACATCGCCTAACACAGACATCAAACAATTCAAGGTGATATTACAATCAGAGGAAAACTGATCTGTCCATGTAAATGTGTATGCCTTATTTAATCCATGACATGAAACAACTGTGACATGGTGGTGCATTTTTCAAGTGTTGTTTCATTCTGAAAAAAAATTGTTGAAAACATGTGCTCATAACTCAAACCAGAATGCACTCATAATTCAAAATATTGGCAAACAGGAAGTAGTTATCTGACATATCTGAAAGGTGCACACTTAACAACTCATCTCTGTTGAGCTGCTGACCAAATAAAAAGTCATTGTGTTCAGTAGTTTCTGAGAAAAATGTGACAAAAAAGGTTTAAAGTTCATTCAAATATTGAAAAATTCAAAGTATTAGCAAACAGGAAGTAGGTATCTGACAGATCTTCAGATGCTTCACATATCACAAGTCATCACTGTCAAGCTGCTGACCAAATATGAAGTCATTCTGTTTAGTAGTTTATAGAAAAGTTTAACGAAATATTTGTTGTACGAACAGATAGACAAGGTGATACCAATATAGCCCCCCTTCTAGAATGGTATAATATTTGTCTCATACAAAATGCCCAAAAGAAAATAAATACTGCTAGAAGTTATTTTCATGTCAGAATATTTGTTTTAGCTACACATCCAGTTAGTTCATATGATTGCTGCTTCGCCCTAAGTTAATCAATCATTTAATAACAAGTAAATATAGTACTAAATAAAATGTCAACACAGAGATAGGTTTCCCATGTGTGACCTTATCACAAATTCTAACAATTGCAGATGCTTACACTACTTAAATCTTCACGTTTATGTCTCATTTGCCTGACATTCATAGCAAAGAGACCATTTGAATTATATACCAAATATTTGTAAAAGTGATTTTATAAAGTACAAATATGGTTAATCTAACACTGTCAACCCTTTTTCAATATTGAAATTGATTATTGCAGTGAAATATCATGTTCTTTTCAGAAATATACATAAAAGTAACTACCATGAAATGTATTATGTAAGAAGTATGTAGTGATGTATCATCCCAGTGGTCAGACCAGATGACCTAAATCTAGTTGTATAGACATAATGGACTTTGCAATTTTATACACACTTCCAAAATAAACTCACCTTAAAATGTAACGGAAATCTTGGCAGATTTGTTTTGGACTGATCCATATTGTCAATGATAACAGATGTATACATGCTTGGATATTCTTTGGATTTCTTGATGTGTTTATAATATTTTTCTCTGCTGAGTCTGAAAAAAAATCAAAATATATACAATATACCCACAAATGGCAGAAATTTCACTGATGCACCACTATCAATACACCCCAAAACTGAAACGGGTTTAAAAGTTAGAGAAAAAAAATGTATTTAAAAAAAATAAATTACGCACATGGATGCACGACTAAGTTGCGCTAATTCTATGACCATGACTTCCTTATACCCAACACACCTTCTAGAAGTGGTGACTAATCATGCCAGGTTTTATTACCCAACATCAAGGTGTAGTGATGTTAGGAAGCGTAAACTATCTTCATACCTATGCATGGGGGTGACTAAACTAAAGAGCCTGTGTCGCTCACCTAGGTCTATGTGCATCTTCAACAATGGACATTCTCCAACATTGTAGACTAGAATAGAATTTATGACAATAATCTCTTTTTTTTGTTGATATTGTATTGCTGATCATTTTCTGTTTATAGTTTCTCTCCATCTATCAGTTTATTTAAAATGGATGTATTGCCCATGTTATAGACCAGAAATTGCATGCCGATATCACGGGTTGATAACCGGTTATCGGTCCGTCGATAATAGCCACGTTATCGATATCAGCCCATCGTCAATTGTAATGTCATCGGTTAAGGAAAGCAACGTTCTTACTAGAAATCTGAAAAAGTGTATATAAATGAATGAATTCGAATCAAAAACGCTTTGACGTAGTCCGTATGAGACTACTTTCATTGAAAATATGTGATAAAAAGTAATGACTTTGCATTAATAGATTAATACTTGGCCTTTTCATATTGCCCTTGTTATCAGCCCAAGACATTGAATTCGGACCCGAGGGCTTTAGTCCGAGGACGATATCAGTTGAGGGCTGATAAACAAAATTATAATCCCTCGCATCACACCTTGACCCATATCAGCCCTCGCGCACAGCTCTCGGCTATAGTATCTCAGTTGATACTCTGGCCGGTATGGAAAATTCAATGTTATAATCCATAAATCTAGTGGTGATATTGCTCGAGCAACTGTGTACCAGTGTTATATGAACGTGACGGGTCATAGACCTGTTGGAACTAAATTGTAAGTATTTTTGCTGTATGAAGATATCTGGTAAAGTCACACGCCTTGAACAACTGTGTAGCAGTTTAATATGAACGTTACCGAGGGGTCATACACCACTTTGAACACAATATAAGTCTTGTATGAACGTTATCTAGGGGTCGTACACCTCGAGGAACTATGTACCTGTGTTATATGAACATTGTCTATCGGACCTTCGGAATACTGATATGGGTTTTATGACATATTTTGTCAGTGCATTGGACCTATATTTGAGCCATAAATTTCATTGCTTAAAAGCAGGGGTCGTTCAGTCGTCTTACCAAATTCGCTCAACCAATGTACAAAATGTATATTTTTTTCCGATTGTGACAGATGTCCTCAGTGTGTAAAATGTCCTCAGTTTGAAAAAAAGTCTCCATTTAACCGTATGTGCCTGTTGCCCTCAGTGCCACTGTTAGCTGAACGTAACATGTTTATATCTAGGGATCCTACTTCTCGAACATTTTAGTACCATGGTTAATATATGTGAATGGTACACTGAAGGGGTCGAATAACTATGTAGTAATGTTATATTATTGTTATCTAACCGTCAGATGCCTTAAGTAACTCCATATAACTGTTTACAGAACTTTATCTAGGGGCCGTACATCGAACAACTCAGTCCTAGTGTTATATGAACGTTATCTAGGGATCAAACATCTTAGTATAAGTGTTATATGAACGTTATTAAATGATCATACACCTCGAGGAACTAAGTATATCTGTTGTAGAAAAGGTCTGCAACCTCAGGCATCATTTTATCAGTGTAATATGAACGTTTTCTGCAGATCATAGACCCAAAGGAACACAGTACCACTGTTGTATGTGCGTTATCAAAGAGTCATACACCTCGAGGAGGTCAGGATAACCATGAACGTTATCTAGGGGTCTTTTAACTCAGTATCTCAGTACGAGTGTCGATCGTATGAACGCTGTCATGAGGTCAATCACCTCGAAGACTCCGTATCACTGTTATATGATCGTCATCTGAGTAATACGCCTCAAGACATTCTTTATCAGTCTTATATGGACGTTGTCGGGGATCAATCATCTTCAGGAACACAATATTTCTGTTATATGAACGTTATCTAGAGTCTGGCACCACAAAGGTCTCAGTACCAGTTTTAAATGAAGGATGTCTGTGGTTCAAACACCTCGAGAAACACCGTACAGATATAAAACCTTATCTAGGGATCAGGCGATCGAACATTATAGTGCCAGTGTTATATGAATGTTATGAAGGGTTATACGTCTATAGGAACTCAGTATCAGTGTTAAAAAACGTTTTTATCAGCATGTAATATCAGTTTATTTAAAATGGATGTATTGCCCATGTTATAGACCAGAAATTGCATGCCGATATCACCCCGGGTTGATAACCGGTTATCGGTCCGTCGATAATAGCCACGTTATCGATATCAGCCCATCGTCAATTGTAATGTCATCGGTTAAGAAAACAACGTTCTTACTAGAAATCTGAAAAAGTGTATATAAATGAATGAATTCGAATCAAAAACGCTTTGACGTAGTCCGTATGAGACTGCACTTTCATTGAAAATATGTGATAAAAAAGTAATGACTTTGCATTAATAGATTAATACATGGCCTTTTTCATATTGCCCTTGTTATCAGCCCAAGACATTGAATTCGGACCCGAGGGCTTTGGTCCGAGGACGATATCATTGAGGGCTGATAACAAGAGCAATATGAAACCATATCTCGCATCACACCTTGACCATATCAGCCCTCGCGCACAGCTCTCGGGCTATATAAGTCTCAGTTGATACTCTGGCCGGTATGGAAAATTCAATGTTATAATCCATAAATCTAGTGGTGATATTGCTCGAGCAACTGTGTACCAGTGTTATATGAACGTGACCAGGGTCATAGACCTGTTGGAACTAAATTGTAAGTATTTTTGCTGTATGAAAGATATCTGGTAAAGTCACACGCCTTGAACAACTGTGTAGCAGTTTAATATGAACGTTACCGAGGGTCATACACCACTTTGAACACAATATAAGTCTTGTATGAACGTTATCTAGGGTCGTACACCTCGAGGAACTATGTACCTGTGTTATATGAACATTGTCTATCGGACCTTCGGAATACTGATATGGGTTTTATGACATATTTTGTCAGTGCATTGGACCTATATTTGAGCCATAAATTTCATTGCTTAAAAGCAGGGGTCGTTCGAGTCGTCTTACCAAATTCGCTCAACCAATGTACAAAATGTATATTTTTCCGATTGTGACAGATGTCCTCAGTGTGTAAAATGTCCTCAGTTTGAAAAAAAAGTCTCCATTTAACCGTATGTGCCTGTTGCCCTCAGTGCCACTGTTAGCTGAACGTAACATGTTTATATCTAGGGATCCTACTCTCGAACATTTTAGTACCATGGTTAATATATGTGAATGGTACACTGAAGGGTCGAATAACTATGTAGTAATGTTATATTATTGTTATCTAACCGTCAGATGCCTTAAGTAACTCCATATAACTGTTTACAGAACTTTATCTAGGGCCGTACACATCGAACAACTCAGTCCTAGTGTTATATGAACGTTATCTAGGGATCAAACATCTTAGTATAAGTGTTATATGAACGTTATTAAATGATCATACACCTCGAGGAACTAAGTATATCTGTTGTAGAAAAGTCTGCAACCTCGGGCATCATTTATCAGTGTAATATGAACGTTTTCTGCAGATCATAGACCCAAAGGAACACAGTACCACTGTTGTATGTGCGTTATCAAAGAGTCATACACCTCGAGGAGGTCAGGATAACTTACATGAACGTTATCTAGGGTCTTTTAACTCAGTATCTCAGTACAGTGTCGATCGTATGAACGCTGTCATGAGGTCAATCACCTCGAAGACTCCGTATCACTGTTATATGATCGTCATCTGAGGTAATACGCCTCAAGACATTCTTTATCAATCTTATATGGACGTTGTTGGGGGATCAATCATCTTCAGGAACACAATATTTCTGTTATATGAACGTTATCTAGAGTCTGGCACCACAAAGGTCTCAGTACCAGTTTTAAATGAAGGATGTCTGTGGTTCAAACACCTCGAGAAACACCGTATAACAGGTATAAAAACCTTATCTAGGGATCAGGCGAGTCGAACATTATAGTGCCAGTGTTATTTGAATGTTATGAAGGGTTATACGTCTATAGCAACTCAGTATCAGTGTTAAAAACGTTTTATCAGCAAGTAATATCAGTTTATTTAAAATGGATGTATGTTATAGACCAGAAATTGCATGCCAATATCACCCCGGGTTGATAACCGGTTATCGGTCCGTCGATAATAGCCACGTTATCGATATCAGCCCATCGTCAATTGTAATGTCATCGGTTAAGGAAGCAACGTTCTTACTAGAAATCTGAAAAGTGTATATAAATGAATGAATTCGAATCAAAACGCTTTGACGTAGTCCGTATGAGACTGCATTTTCACTTAAAATATGTGATAAAAAGTAATGACTTTGCATTAATAGATTAATACATGGCCTTTTCATATTGCCCTTGTTATCAGCCCAAGACATTGAATTCGGACCGAGGGCTTTGGTCGAGGACGATATCAGTTGAGGGCTGATAACAAACAATATGAAACCATATCATCGCATCACACCTTGACTCATATCAGCCCTCGCGCACAGCTCTCAGGCTATATATAAGTCTCGAGTTGATACTCTGGCCGGTATGGAAAATTCAATGTTATAATCCATAAATCTAGTGGTGATATTGCTCGAGCAACTGTGTACCAGTGTTATATGAACGTGAACCAGGGTCATAGACCTGTTGGAACTAAATTGTAAGTATTTTTGCTGTATGAAAGATATCTGGTAAAGTCACGCCTTGAACAACTGCGTAGCAGTTTAATATGAATGTTACCGAGGGTCATACACCACTTTGAACACAATATAAGTCTTGTATGAACGTTATCTAGGGTCATACACCTCGAGGAACTATGTACCTGTGTTATATGAACATTGTCTATCGGACCTTCGGAATACTGATATGGTTTTATGACATATTTTGTCAGTGCATTGGACCTATATTTGAGCCATAAATTTCATTGCTTAAAAAGCAGGGTCGTTCAGTCGTCTTACCAAATTCGCTCAACCAATGTACAAAATGTATATTTTTCCGATTGTGACAGATGTCCTCAGTGTAAAATGTCCTCAGTTTGAAAAAAGTCTCCATTTAACCGTATGTGCCTGTTGCCCTCAGTGCCACTGTTAGCTGAACGTAACATGTTTATATCTAGGGATCCTACTTCTCGAACATTTTAGTACCATGGTTAATATATGTGATGGTACACTGAAGGGTCGAATAACTATGTAGTAATGTTATATTATTGTTATCTAACCGTCGAATGCCTTAAGTAACTCCATATAACTGTTTACAGAACTTTATCTACGGGCCGTACACATCGAACAACTCAGTCCTATGTTATATGAACGTTATCTAGGGATCAAACATCTTAGTATAAGTGTTATATGAACGTTATTAAATGATCATACAACTCGAGGAACTAAGTATATCTGTTGTGAAAAGTCTGCAACCTCGGGCATCATTTTATCAGTGTAATATGAACGTTTTCTGCAGATCATAGACCCAAAGGAACACAGTACCACTGTTGTATGTGCGTTATCAAGAGTCGTACACCTCGATGAGGTCAGGATAACTTACATGAACGTTATCTAGGGTCTTATAACTCGAATATCTCAGTACAAATGTCGATCGTATGAACGCTGTCATGAGGTCAATCACCTCGAAGACTCCGTATCACTGTTATATGATCGTCATCTGAGGTAATACGCCTCAAGACATTCTTTATCAGTCTTATATGGACGTTGTCGGGGATCAATCATCTTCAGGAACACAATATTTCTGTTATATGAACGTTATCTAGAGTCTGGCACCACAAAGGTCTCAGTACCAGTTTTATAAGAAGGATGTCAGTGGTTCAAACACCTTGAAACACCGTATAACAGGTATAAAAATCTTATCTAGGGATCAGGCAGGTCGAACATTATAGTGCCAGTGTTATATGAATGTTATGACGGGTTATACGTCTATAGGAACTCAGTATCAGTGTTAAAAACGTTTTATCAGCATGTAATATCAGTTTATTTAAAATGGATGTATTTCCCATGTTGTAGACCAGAAATTGCATGCCGATATTACCCCAGGTTGATAACCGGTTATCGGTCCGTCGATAATAGCCACGTTATCGATATCAGCCCATCGTCAATTGTAATGTCATCGAATAAGGAAAGCAACGTTCTTACTAGAAATCTGAAAAGTGTATATAAATGAATGAATTCGAATCAAAAACGCTTTGACGTAGTCCGTATGAGACTGCATTTTCAAAACCTTCAAAACTATTTCTCATGCTTGCATGACCATCAAAATCTTCTTTTTAATATTTCACCTGTCAGAATAATTAGAAATTTGAAATGTTTCCGCCTTGGCTATCCTACAGGATTATCATGAAAGACTATTTCCCATTAAAGTCGCTTAAGATTATTTTTCTCCTAAGGGTTTAATTTGTCCTATGGGTTTTCTCCTATAGGATTATGTTTTCTCCCATAGGATTTCTTCTCTCCCTTAGGATTAATTTTGTCCTGGGATTTTTCTCCCTTAGGATAAATTTTGTCCTGTAGGATTTTTTTTCTCGAGGATAAATTTTGTCCTGCATGTAGGATTTTTTCTATGGATACATTACATTTTGTCCTAGGACAGTTTTATCAGGTTTTGCTTTTTAAAAATATATTTATTGTTGTTTGTATCAGTGTTTCCATATTTGATTAAAAATAAAACCTCAAAATAATACATCATGCACTTCAAACATTACAATACTTTTATGCTCGTCAATGCGAATAGTCTCGTGGTCCAGAACATGGGTATCAAACATCAATAGGAAAGGTATATTTAGACCTTGCGACAATAAACACTTTTTAACTTGTATTGTTGGCTTACAGTCTCATAGATCTATATAATTCCAAACCAGAGTTGTAAACTATACCTCAGAATATGCAAAGGATAAATGATTAATTGTCCTTCTTAAATAGAACAAGAGTGCACACGCTGAAATGTCTCCTGCCTTACTAACCATGATTGGTTTTATGTTGATAGTCCTAAAGATAAAGTTTTACTACAAGTATCACATAAACTTAAAATTATCAATGATCCATGAAAATGAGGTCAAGGTCATATAAACCAAGCCAGACAGACATGTACACCTTACAATCATTCCATGCATCAAATATAGTTGACCTTATTGCTTATAGTATCTAAAAGCAGACTTAAACAGGAAAACTTAACACTGACCAATGAACCATGGAAATTAGGTCAAGGTCAGATGAACCCTGCCAGACAGACATGTACACCTTACAATCATTCCATACACCAAACATAGTTGACCTATGGCTTATAGTATTAGAAAAACAGACCAAAACACAAAAACTTAACACTGACCAATGAACCATGAAAATGAGGTCAAGGACAAATGACACCTGCCAGACAGACATGTACAACTTACAATCATTCCATACACCAAATATAGTTGACCTATTGCTTATAGTATTAGAAAAACAGACCAAAACACAAAAACTTAACACTGACCAATGAACCATGAAAATGAGGTCAAGGACAAATGACACATGCCAGACAGACATGTACAACTTACAATCATTCCATACACCAAATATAGTTGACCTATTGCTTATAGTATTAGAAAAACAGACCAAAACACAAAAACTTAACACTGACCAATGAACCGTAAAAATGAGGTCAAGGTCAGATGAAACCTACCAGACTGACATGTACCCTTACTATCATTTTATACACCACATATAGCTGACCTACTTATAGTATCTGAGAAACGGACCTAATCAGGTAACTTTAACCTTGATCACTGATCCATGAAATGAGGGTGAGGTCAGGTGAACCCTGTCTGACGGACATGTAGACGTTGCAAGGAACCCATATACCAAATATAGTTATCCTATTACTCATAATAAGTGAGAAATTCACATAACAAAAACTTATAATTTTTTCAAGCAGTCGCTGAACCATGAAAATGAGGTCAAGGACAATGGACATAAGACAGGAAACTTCGTAACATAAGGTATCTGCATACAAAGTATGAAGCATCCAGGTCTTCTACCTTCTGAAATATAAAGCTTTATAGAAATAGTTTACGCCGCCGCCGGATAGTAATACCTATGTCTCACTCTGCGACTTTCATATGAGGCGAGACAATAAAACAAAACAACTCAACAAAACAAACGTCCTATAACACAGAGGGACCTCATGATTTTTACCTTTCAAATAAAAGTTTTACCACAAAACAATTTAACAATGTTTAAAAATACCAAAGAAACAGATACTGTAAAAATTTTCATTTACACTTACTAGTTAAGCTTGAAATGACAAAAAAATCAATTCGAAGAGACTGCACCAGTATTTGTGTGGTAAATAGATTACGCTTTGTATCTAATAAATTGTTGACGATGATATATTTAAATCTTTATTCAATTTTGATAGTATGATGCAATTGTTTGAAATTAAAATTGTGCATAATAATAAAGTCAATGAACCATAACTGAAGGTGCATGGCCAAATAACCATCCTGGAAATAAATGCCAATACTAATACAATTGCATACCAAATTTCACAAGTGTTTCCTTCCTTAAAACTGGCCTAAACACAAACTTTAACGTGTAGACTATGCAAAAGTTTCAAAACCAAAAGACCATGACTGAGGCGGGGACTAACAATATCCATGGAAATGAGATGTGCCAATGTCAATACAGCTGCATACTAAATATCATTGACCTACCACCAGTGGTGCCTTTAACTAACCTAATCACAAACTAGTACATTGTTGCGCTGACACTGCCAGAAAAAAATCACGTTAAAGTCTGGTTTTCTACTTTGTCCAGCCAAGACAAAACCTGTTTGTATCATTGAATAGGTTCAAGGGTGCTGCTCAGGAGAGTCTTGAAGTTGGATGTGCACATATTAGCTCATTTGAAGACCAAATACACTGATGATAGTGCAATTACTTTTTATGTAGTTGTTTCGTATTTCATGAAAACGTTTTCTACCCAACATTCTTTCTTATCCAATAGCAAGGACCACATTTCTCATGAAATAAATGGTAATTTATTACTTTGACAATCCAAATAAACATCTAGAATATTTCAAAACTATTTCTCATGCTTGCATGACCATCAAAAAAGTCTTCTTTTTTTTAATATTTCCCTTGTCAGAATAATTAAAAATTTGAAATGTTTCCCGCCTTGGCCTTTGATTCTGGTACTTTGACCATTAAATGATTAAATTTAGAAACCTTACAAATATTTCACACATTCTCTTTTTTTCTTGAATAATACATTAACTACAGTGTAATGAGGTTCCTTGGCCTTGAATTGAAAATGAAGGACCAGTAAGTTGATGAAAGGACAACCCAGAACCTTTTACAAACAAAATTATAAATTAAAACCTCTACTATTGTATTAAGACAAACAAATTAAAAAAAAGACAATTATTTCTGACATAAAATATTTATTTTGTATTTACAAAAGAACTATGGAAAATTGATACATCAACACATTTCTTTCCTGGTGAATTCTATCTAAGATATACATCTTTTTCATTAAATGTCAATACTTCAAAGCATAAAGCCTGACTAATAAAAAAAATTCAAGTAAGAAAAGTAAGTTCTATTGTCTAATAATCATACATGCATACATTTGAATTTTAAGGCTAAGTAAAGCTTTCTATTTCTCATCTTGTACAAAGAAGGTTCAATAAGGCTAATATGACCCCTACTACCTATAATTACAAATTATTATTGAATGGCCTTTATTACAATGCATCATAGTTAAAACAATGAATAGATAGGAGAAGTGCTGTTTTTTATCTATTTATGTATCGGCATTTTTCATGAAATAAAATAAGCATAACTTTCATTTCCTACCAATTAAAACAGGCTCATTTCAATAGGTTTTTATGCATCATCTTCAAAAGCTTTTCAGCCTGAAATAATTGACTTCAAATTGGGACATGTCTGGCACTTACCATCTACTCCTTTCAGAATAGAAATAGCAATTTCACCATTTTAAAATAATCACAGAATTAATTTGTCAAAAACTGACTGAACAATTAAAATATTATTTACAAATATTTTGTTTTATATTTACATTTATACAATTGTGAACATTATATATGAGCTGCGTCGGATAGAAATCGACCTTATACAAGTGCATACATGTACATGTATAAGACTTTGATTGATTTTGGATCATTCAAATCTGAAATAAATGATGAATTTTGGTCTATTTTATAGGGTTCTTATATCAACTCAATTTTCAAACAGTTACAGACTTTGCATAGAGATTTTTCAACCTGAAATAGGTTAACAGATGTATTGATATTCATTTGCATAAGGTCGATTTCTATCCGGCAGCTCATATATTGCACTGCTATACATAAAACTTAGTTTTCAAAATAATCATGATTTTTTGTGTGTTAAAGTTAAAAACAAATTCCATGCAACAGAGGCAAACTATAGTACATCAATGCAGATGATATTTTGCTTCATACAGGCATCTGCTAAAACCCTCAATTCATAAGGAAGTCAAGACATAGAAGTGGTGTCAGTATATCTTCCTTCCATGTTTAATTGGATGTCTAATAACACCATAACATATCCATTACAACAATAAGCCAAACTAAGTAATCAGCTTCAAAGCTTTTAAAACTTTATATCCATTGGGCCAAAAATAAAATTTAAATTGTTTGATGTTGCCTACCTACCGAAAATTTTATGACACAAACTGTTTCAAATTTTTTAAAGATTTTTCCTGCTCTAACGTCGTTTTCTTGTCTTAAACATGTAACTTATGTTGTTGGCCAAAAAATAAAATCCTACCTACCTACCCAACCCTACAAGGCATGGGTAGGCAACATCAAACAAAAATTTTTAAGGGTGGCCTTGCATTCAATCGATTCAGATTTTAAATTTAGAAATGCCTTTTCACCTTTGTGTCAAATTATACATTCATACCATTTCAACAACATCAGTTTCTAAGATATTGGCCAAGATAAAATGGTTTAAAATGATACATTACTATGTATTCATTGATATATATATTCCATTTTGCTGTCTTTACAAAGGGCAGCAGTAGAATGATTTATTACTACAGATATTTCTAAAGTCACTCAAGTGCAAAACTTTGTGATAGTGACTGAAATTTTGCTGTATAGCAACTTATAAGAGAGTGAAATATTATACATAGCTACAAGTTTCTGGGAATTAAACTTGACACAAAACATGCTGTAGTCATTTCATTAATAGCAACAAAATTTGGCAGCACAGTGCTCATTAGAAGATGGTTTATCTATCAAATGTTCCTATGAGGTTCATTACAGACAAAATATAAAAATACAATTCAGTAATAAAAATCAGTTTTGAGTCTTAAACCGTGGTCGATGTGTGACAATCCTGACATTGGTGTTCCTATCAAATGTCTGTATGTGGTTGTTAATACGCCAACATATAATCCTCCATAGCTGGTTGTGGATGTTGTGGTTTCTTGTATCTTCCCATATTTTGTAGGGAGTCTTTGGTGCAGGATGTCTTCTCTTCTCCAAGGCTGATAAGTAGTTGATCCACCAAAGTTCATGTTCTCTATTTAGTTTACCATTCTTTACCCATTTGGTAGATCTGTTCTCATCAATTGAATGATACCACTAATTTTTCCATATTTGGTTCTACCAACCATGAGGAATGTCAGCTTGATCTGCCAAAAAAAAACATAAATAGATATAGATTTGTAATAAGTAACTAATGCTTCAATTGAAATTCTCATATAGTTCAACTAAAATTACATAGATGCCAACCCTTTTTGGTGCGATAATAACAGAAAATCAAGTCTCAAAATGATCACCACAATATCTAGTGGGGACTGTTCTGTTCAACACAAATAATAAACAGAACAAAAACAAGCAAAATATGGACTATAGCACGTTACGGTCGGGAAATAATTCCAATTACTGAAAATCGTAATTTTTGGCATCTATGCATTTTACTGACAATTTACAAACTTGACAAGCTGCTCAAGGCAGTGTCACTGATCAAATGATCAACTCTTAATCTGTGTTTTAAATGAACTTTAGAATTTCAGTACATTTTAAGCAATTGACTCAATTGTGATTTTAAGATTCTGTGACATTTGACCTACTATAAGGTCATCACTAACTTACTTTGCTTTGTTATGAAACATTTTCTCTTTTGATGACATAATTTTATAGGAAATTTTGTGAAATTTTGTAATGACAAACATATACATGATATAGTGATAAAGTGTTTAAATTTGCAATAAAGCGAATATTGGAACTAAAATGTTTTGCATGCTGTAATGTCTTAATTTAACAGTAAATGAACTTGTAACTGGAAGTAAGGATAACAAAAATCATACATGTATGCAAAGAACTTCTATAATAATATTCAAATACCAAATTTTGTTACCATGGTAAGTCCATCTATCAGTAAAAATGCAAAAGAATAAAATAAATAATTACCTTTTTACAATTTCCATTTTCCCATATTGCCAGGAACATTATCACATATTTATTTTTGTTGTCATCAGTTTGAATATAAAGTGTAGGAGGTAAACCACCATTTTCCTAAAAGAAAAAAGTGAAACAGCTATACATGTTATATATTCATGATATCTTTACAATAAAAGTTTTCCAATCCTTTAATACTGAACAAGACATATTTACCTAGCATATAAAGTATGCCAAAGTTAAAGTAACACAGCTGAATTTTAAGAAAGATGTATTTTCAACAATGTTAATTTATGTTGAAACTGCATGAATAAATTGTTTCATTTCACCTCTTATCATGAGATAGGCAATTTGTTCTCCACTTTTCTGTGAATTTATCATATTTCTTGAAAAAAATAGATCAAAGACTGAAATGGCGGGTTGCACATTGTTTCTTAAACAATGGAGAATGATCTATGGGTATCTGGGTTGAAAACTGTAGGAGGAGTTGATTACACAAAAACTTGTACCCTCTTTCATAAATTTTGCTGAAAAATGACTAAGTTCCCAAGTCTGGAAAAATGAGAAAAAAATCCTCAAACAATTCCCTAATAGCAGGTGCACAACTTCAACATATGTGCAATCTTCCTGTGAAGTTTCAGGGATCTGGTTTGAAAAGTGTAGGAGTTGATTACACAAAACTTGTACCCTCTTTCATAAATTTTGCTGAAAAATGACTAAGTTCCCAAGTCTGGAAAAATGAGAAAAAAATCCTCAAACAATTCCCTAATAGCAGGTGCACAACTTCAACATATGTGCAATCTTCCTGTGAAGTTTCAGGGATCTGGGTTGAAAACTGTAGGAGGAGCTGATTACACAAAACTTGTACCCTCTTTCATAAATTTTGCTGAAAAATGACTAAGTTTCCAAGTCTGGAAAAATGAGAAAAAAATCCTCAAACAATTCCATAATAGCAGGTGCACAGTTTCAACATATGTGCAATCTTCCTGTGAAGTTTCAGGGATCTGGGTTGAAAACTATAGGTGGAGTTGATTACACAAATTAGGTACCCACTTTTCCCGCCCGCCTGCCCATCATCACCATACTATAAGCGGTTTGGACTTCGTCCAACCTGGCCAAAAATTTTCTTATATTTCCATAATATTTTACTTAATTTTTGGTATAAAAAAACCATTAAATACCACAGAAAATAAAAATGCAATTGAAATTTATAGACTATATTATTAAGTATGTTCATGCATATAGATGTTCATGCATTTAGATATATATATAATTCAGAAATGTGAATGTGAAAATAATCCTCCATCAAATGATTTACATAGTGTTCAATGCAAAAGTAAACAAAATAGACTTTCAAATTGTTTTTAAAAATATCAGGGTCAGCAAGAGCTTGACACAAGCATGCTGTTGGTTTTCTTTTTGAATTTGTGTTCCATTTGTCATCACATGGCATTTTAGCTAAGTATAGGGTATGGGTTTTGCTCATTGTAGAAGGCCATACTTTGACCTGCAATAGTCCACATCATTGTCCGTTAGTCTTTATGCATAATTGTTTCATTGGCAATCATACCTATCCTTATTTTATATGAAATATATAGCAACATTACACCCACCACATCTGTCAATGACTTTTAAGTATTGATTTTGAAAAAGCCTACAAAGCAGGGTTAAGAACAATACTATAATTGTATTCACAAAGAAAAGCAATTATAGGCCTATCCTCTTATGATATCATAGTCATGAAAATGAAGCCACCAAAATTTCATACTGATTTCCATACTTGTTGCAAACTTGGCACCACACAGTCCAATAATGAAAAGTTCATATAAGTTTATAACTGTTAGTGATGTATCTAACTTTAAGGGTTTAAAAGCAACCTTGTCAAATTATTATTTCAATTTAATATGATATGCTAGATTGGACTCGTCTGTTATTTTCATGTCTTTATCATGTGAACTCTTTGGATAGTTGTCTCATTGGCAATCATACCACATCTCTTAATTTTTATATTGTAGCGATTCTTTGATGTTTAAAATTAATGGACTAAAAGTGGCTTCCATACACTTTGACTTTCTTGTAGATACATAAATTGTAAAGTTAATAAAAATGTGTTTTCTCCTGCATGTGAACTTTAATCAATTGTTTCACTTTGAGCTTGATAATTAATACTTACTTTTGTTACATCGCTTCTTACAGACATCAAACAATTCAAGGTGATATTACAATCAGAGGAAAACTGATCTGTCCATGTAAATGTGTATGCCTTATTTAATCCATGACATGAAACAACTGTGACATGGTGGTGCATTTTCAAGTGTTGTTTCATTCTGAAAAAAATTGTTGAAAAACATGTGCTCATAACTCAAACCAGAATGCACTCATAATTCAAAATATTGGCAAACAGGAAGTAGTTATCTGACATATCTGAAGGTGCACATTAACAACTCATCTCTGTTGAGCTGCTGACCAAATAAAAAGTCATTGTGTTCAGTAGTTTCTGAGAAAAATGTGACAAAAAAGGTTTAAAGTTCATTCAAATATTGAAAAATTCAAAGTATTAGCAAACAGGAAGTAGGTATCTGACAGATCTTCAGATGCTTCACATATCACAAGTCATCACTGTCAAGCTGCTGACCAAATATGAAGTCATTCTGTTTAGTAGTTTATAGAAAAGTTTAACGAAATATTTGTTGTACGAACAGATAGACAAGGTGATACCAATATAGCCCCCCTTCTAGAATGGTATAATATTTGTCTCATACAAAATGCCCAAAGAAAATAAATACTGCTAGAAGTTATTTTCATGTCAGAATATTTGTTTTAGCTACACATCCAGTTAGTTCATATGATTGCTGCTTAGCCCTAAGTTAATCAATCATTTAATAACAAGTAAATATAGTACTAAATAAAATGTCAACACAGAGATAGGTTTCCCATGTGTGACCTTATCACAAATTCTAACAATTGCAGATGCTTACACTACTTAAATCTTCACGTTTATGTCTCATTTGCCTGACATTCATAGCAAAGAGACCATTTGAATATATACCAAATATTTGTAAAAGTGATTTTATAAAGTACAAATATGGTTAATCTAACACTGTCAACCCTTTTCAATATTGAAATTGATTATTGCAGTGAAATATCATGTTCTTTTCAGAAATATACATAAGTAACTACCATGAAATGTATTATGTAAGAAGTATGTAGTGATGTATCATCCCAGTGGTCAGACCAGATGACCTAAATCTAGTTGTATAGACATAATGGACTTTGCAATTTATACACACTTCAAAATAAACTCACCTTAAAATGTAACAATCTTGGCAGATTTGTTTTGGACTGATCCATATTGTCAATGATAACAGATGTATACATGCTTGGATATTCTTTGGATGATGTTTTATAATATTTTTCTCTGCTGAGTCTGAAAAAATCAAAATATATACAATATACCCACAAATGGCAGAAATTTCACTGATGCACCACTATCAATACACCCCAAAACTGAAAGGGTTTAAAAGTTAGAGAAAAAATGTATTTAAAAAAATAAATTCGCACATGGATGCACGACTAAGTTCGCTAATTCTATGACCATGACTTCCTTATACCCAACACACCTTCTAGAAGTGGTGACTAATCATGCCAGGTTTTATTACCCAACATCAAGGTGTAGTGATGTTAGGAAGCGTAAACTATCTTCATACCTATGCATGGGGTGACTAAACTAAAGAGCCTGTGTCGCTCACCTAGGTCTATGTGCATCTTCAACAATGGACATTCTCCAACATTGTAGACTAGAATAGAATTTATGACAATAATCTCTTTTTTTGTTGATATTGTATTGCTGATCATTTTCTGTTTATAGTTCTTAAAATAAAAGAGCCACAGTGACTGACCACATATTTTCATTAAATCGCTTTCATACTTCTAGAGTTGAGAATGGGAAATTATGTAAGGGTAGCAAATTCATTCATATTTCAAGCTAATCCTGAACACAAATTAAAAAATTTCTGCTATTTATATAGCTATACAAATTTGGGAAAAATAGCAAGCCCTGTTTGAAAGTTACCAGCCGTGCATCCTCGGGCAGGCTGGTAAATTCTAACTCTGGTATAGGGCATACTCCCTCCCTCTTTTGATCTGAAACAGTATCATTTTTGCATAAAATGACATAAAATCGTCCAAATTTTGTTGCATCACTCCACTCGGCTGAAAATCTACCAATTTTATAGGCATTTCATGGAATTACGCCCCTTTGATAAAAGCTGAATCCATCATCCGCCCCTGCCTGGGACTGTAGTTATGGTCGATCGGCAGCTCATGCTAAATTTTAGGGGCATTGCCCTTCCTAAATAAAAAAAAACATGAATGATAATGAAAGGAAAACGTGATAAAATGTTGAAAAAAACAAGTACCTTGCTCCTCCAGATGCCGCCATCTTGTTCCGATTTTGAAGCATGCGCACTGGTGATATTATGTATACATAGCACGACCACAAAAATGGCGTTTAATAGTTGATGTATACACATAGTTCACACTTACTCATAATAGACGGCGAGTGAGACTTGCTTATTTTTTCTTTTTATTTTATGTTTCATTGAAAATTAAAGCAATTTAGCGATAATCATACAATTTACTTCTGAGGACGTCCTTAGTTGTGAGTGAAGTCCTCACTTACTGTGTGTATACTTACGCATGTCCTCATTGACATACGTGTACCAGACACACACACACACACACACACACACACACACACACATATATATATATATACACGGAAACTACATACTAAAATTTACGACAAAAGACACGATTTTTCATTTCCTATTGTTAATTTTCCATTTTAGACGGCGATGTGCCTTTGGCGCCATCATACGGTGTTTATATATCCCAACTCGTTCGGTATGCCCTGTGTGTTCTGATGTCATAGATTTTAACGAACGTAATCAATGCATCATTGGGAAATTATTGTGTCAGGGATTTCGATACCATAAATTACTTAAAACTTTTACTAAATTCTTTCATAGATACAACGATTTGATTAGTAAATTTGGCTGTACCTGTAGAAAACTTATTAAAATGGTATTTCACATCCTAAATTTTACGGTAATATTGTACTTAAAGCGAGGAAATCACTATGTGATCCGTGTAAACTCATCGAACCTTTAAACAAACTTATAAGTAAGGGTTATCGTACCAATATTGTAATTAGATCTCTGAATATAGTTTACATTGGCACTAATATCGATTTTGTCATTAGCAAATTAAAACATAACTAAGTTGTATCTTCTTTTGAGGCGGGATGTTTAGAGACACACACACGTTAATTTTATCTCTTAGAAGTAGCTCCTCACTATCCTACTACCTGTCGATACATTTATTTTGGCATTGCACAAGTCATGTCTTCTCTGACTGTTCATGACGTTAAAATACTAAATCCTGGGATGTGTTTTAGTTGATTTTAGTTTCTGATGCATGATTTTTATCATTAATTGTTTTGGCTTTTAACTAGCTGTCAGTAACTGCAGTACTCTCAAATCGTACTTTCTTGTTAATTCGACCTGTTGATACTATTTTTAATACTTTTTGTTATTTTATATTAATATGGATCTTGTCTGTATACCAGCTTTGATTATTTGGAATATCTACTAATTTTCACTTCTTCATACTACATTTGTATGAACATCAAGATTATTCTCCTTTAATCTGTACAGGAAGTTTTATTGTTGATATTTACCCTTATGTATCTAGTGTTAAATTAGGTATTTATATGACAGACCTTTCTTGGTATTCCTAATTATTGGAAGATTTTATATAGACAGAAAAGTATACCTAAAACGACAAAGTTATTTTTCATTTACCTGTATATATTATGAAAACCAGTTTTTCAAAAGTTATTATTTTCTAAGGGTTAAATATTTCGCGATGGTGTCTTGCCATGGCTTTATTTGGACTTGTTTGTTTGCTTTTGGCCTTGAATGTTTGTCCCTAATATTTTATTAACTATGTATTTACTTTCAGGTATCACAGATCGAATTTATTCGTTCATAGTGTGTTAATTTTCGTTTTGATTGAGTTAAGCCTTCCAATTGATGTTTTATCGTGTGTTTTCTATGTTGTGATGTTATACTATTGTTTCAGAAAAGGGAGAAGGTTTGGTACCATTAAAACGTTTAATCCCGCTGCAAATGTTTGCACCTGTCCTAAGTCAGGAATCTGATGTACAGTAGTTGTCGTTTGTTTATGTAATTTATACGTGTTTCTCGTTTCTTGTTTTTATATAGACTAGACCGTTGGTTTTACCGTTTGAATGGTTTTACACTAGTACTTTTGGGGCCCTTTATAGCTTGTTGTTCGGTGTGAGCGAAGGCTCCGTGTTGAAGGCCGTACATTGACCTATAATGGTTTACTTTTATAAATTGTTATTTGGATGGAGAGTTGTCTCATTGGCACTCACACTACATCTTCCTATATCTATGATTTAATGTCATGTTTCCAATACATAAGCTTGTAAATTAGGTCTAGATTCTTTATCCAGATACTGATTTGTTAACTATCTTTAATG
>JAASAO010000514.1:0-37605 GCA_017311375.1 Mytilus coruscus
GAATCTTTATGTTAAGTAATGATTTGGTCCAGTTAAAAAGGTCAAGAACTAGTATGTCTGAAGCTGTCAAACTGAATTTTAGACCCCTTAACATAGAATTGTCAATATTTTGAGTTAGAGCTGGTAGACTTTTCTATAATTTTGATATTATTTGTCCCAATAGTAGTACACTACACTGTAAAAATCTTTTTGAGATAGAGCAGGTGCGATTTTTTTAATTTGACTTTATTGTCTAAAAGAAATGCACTACGAAATAACTGTGTTCTCGGACCTAAGAGATGAATTCAGGAAATGAAGATCCTGTACTTTGGCAACGTCCCTGAATGGTTTGCTGGTTTCAATTTGTCAAACTCAATAAAAGTAAAGGATTTACATCTTTATTTGAAAGAAATTCTGTTAAAATGTCCCATTTTGACATTATACGGCTAAAATAAGCATTTTAAAGCAGTTTCCATTTTTAAGCCTAAGAAGCATGCTGACTTTCTATCTGACAGCTTTTATGCTTCATGACCAAATGAGTATATACTCGTTTACTTATAAACGGGTATTAATACCATATAGGTATTTTTCGAATATATTTTAACTTTCTCCGCAGGAACACATAGTCTCTTCTCCGACCCAAAACTGTCTCAAGTTACAAACTAAAATCTTTTATCTATGACATGTTGTCCGAAAAGAAGTGTTTCTATTATCTTGCCTTCACTAGCGTCATTCAGAGCTTCTTTATCATGTTAACCTTTTCGTTCGTAAGTATACCATAGTCATTTGGGTCATACATTTAATTTATTACTGTTGAGATTAGTTTTTTTTTTTATTTCTTTTAATTTTAACTTTTTCACTTAATTCGGTTCGGTCCTTGTTCCTATTTATACGATCTTAAAGTATCAGTCTGCAATACGTGCTGTTCTCTAATCTTATCCCCACCAAGGACGACTGAAGAATAGAAATATGGCTAATTTAGCCTACTTCTGACCGGCAGTAAAACTATGGTTAAATGGGGCGTCCGTTTGGCTGTGCGGGGATGTACAAGTACGCAGGCACATCCAGTCAGAATGGGAACGTTAAATAAGATACCTTGTGTTGAGAGAGTGCCACGCACTCTGCACGTTAAGAACATTTGCAACTCTTTGAGGGATTCCGACGGTGGCTTGATGCAAGCCGAAATTTCTGTCCCTATCTAATATACACTCATTTTTCAGTGAAAGCCCGAAATTAATTCCCCGACCTTCATCCGGGCAGCTTTTATTACAGGACCTAGCTATTGTATTTGTTTTTAGTTTGTTTTCGTCATTAACATGCATGAAATATTTGCAACTGGACGTTAAGCAACCAAAATATCAATCAAACTTGTCTTATCTCCAACATTCAAATAGCGAAACAGCACGTATCATCTATTCTGGTATTGTAAAATTGTATGAATCGTTGCAGGAACACAGTAAATAACTAAAAATAATTTGAAATATTTAAGAAATTTAAATTTTTCCATAACCAAATTAAGCAAAGAAGGTTCAAAGTTGTATTTCAAAGTCGACATAATAATTGTTTTTCGTAAGGTAAAATCGTTAGTAATGACCATGTAAAACGGTTTTACTTTAGTTTTAACTTGTGAGTTCTTCTTCTTTCGAATACGGGAGTAGACTCCTAGGTAAGTTTGTAAAACTTCCCGGAACTTGTGTGCTATGTACATATGGACTATACTAAAATAAATATAATAAAGAAAAATAGTTTACAATAACATATATACATTATGTACAGTGGCTTGGTAGTTTAATAAGTTGTTGTGGGTCCTTCAAATGTTAGAGTGGATATGCCACTTTTGAAGGATTCTAGGGTGTCAGACATACCTATTGCTTCAGGTAGTGAATTCTAATCAAAAATAGTGTGAGGGTAGAATGAAATTTTGTAGAAATCTTTATTGGTTGCTATTTGCCTAAATTTATGTTTCCCCCTAGAACGTCTATCAGATTTTGCATAGCTAATCTAGCCTTTTTTCTTCTAATTTGTAAACTTTCCCATTCCAAAGAATTTATCAAGGTGGAGACTGCTCCAGGTGTTCTTTCTTTATAATCGTTATAGACAAATCTGGCTGCCTTACGCTGTATCTGCTCAACCTGAGTGATGTGTTGCTTTTTGTATGGATCCCAGACAGGGGAAGAGTATTCGACGACTGGACGGACAAGTGATGTGTACGTAAGGTTTTTGACCTTACGTGTCCAGTTTTTTAAGTTTCTACGAAGAAAACCTAAGGTTTTATTTGCCTTACAGGTAATATTGTGTATGTGTGTTCCCCAGTCAAGATCATGGCTTATAGTTATGCAATATATTTACTGTCTTCTACTGATTCTAAAACATGATTGTGCAATGTATAATCAAAAGCGGAAGGGTTAATTTTTTTTAGAGATATGTATTACGTAACACTTTTCAGGATTAAAATTCATTTGCCAGTCCTCTTCCCATTGTACTAAACTAGATAAATCTTTTTGAAGTAATTGTGCATCAGAATTATTATTTACATTTCTATACAATAAGCAGTCATCTGCAAAAAAAGTCTGCAAGTTACATGTTCTGGTAAGTCATTAATAAATAGCAAAAATAATGTTGGGCCTAATACTGTTCCCTGAGGGACACCAGAGTCAACAGCTAATTTAGGAGATTTAACACCATTTAAGAGTACCTGCTGTTGCCTGGCAGCTAAAAAATCATTTATTCATTTATCCATTTATCTTGATTAATGGTCTATAATTAGTGTTATGCTTGTCACCTTTTTTAAATATGGGTACAACATTAACCTGCTTCCAATCAGTTGGAATTTTACCAGTATCAATTGATTTTTGGAAAAAGAATGTCAAAAATGGAGACAGTTCTGTCTTTAAGTTTTGATTCCTAATACCGTAAAAATCTAATTTTTGAGCTAATCTTTGATGGGAGACTTTATCAAATGCTTTAGATAAATCTAAAAGTATAACATCTATTTGATTACCATTTGCCAATGATTTTGCTAGGTCTTGTATACTGATAATGAGTTGGGTCTCGCAAGACCTTTTACTCCTAAACCCATGTTGACTGTCATTTAATATATTATTATTTGTAAGATGTTTTTTGATGTTGCTTGTTAAAATATGTTCCAAAATTTTACAACATATTGCAGTTAATGAAACTGGTCTATAATTAATAGCGTTATGCTTGTCACCTTTTTTAAATATGGGTACAACATTAGCCGGCTTCCAATCAGTTGGAATTTTACCAGTATCAATTAATTTTTGGAAAAAGAATGTCAAAAATGGAGACATTTCTTCTGCAAAATTATGTAAAAAATATGCTTGCAGATTATCAGAGCCAGAGTTAAAGTAACTTAATTCATTAATCATGTAAAAAATAAATTAACATATGATTAATATGATCAAAATTAATTTTAAAAAACTTTAAAATTTGACACTTCAATCATATATATTCCATAAAATTCGTCCAATGCATCATGGCGACCGTAACTGTTCATGGAAAGTACTTTAAATTTACCATTCAAAGCTTCAATGGCTTTCTCGTAGGAAAGATACTCTTTCGTGACAACCTCAAACGAAACAAAAAGTCTGTAATATCATTTGAATTGCGGTATACATATATACTCCCTGTTAGAGAATATAAGCGACATTAAAATGAACTGTTAAGAATGCGAAAATCAAAATCCCCTTTCTGTCGGTTAGATTCATTTGAACATCTATAGTCCTTTTTTAAATTTTGGTTAAAGAAGCAGACCTAACATTATCTTTTGTATATTATTTCGTTCAAAAGACGAGTTTCCAATTTCCGTTTTATGAATAAACTGTCCTGGTTGACTAGGGGTAATTTGGGAGAAAACGCGTCATAGTACATTCCGATGTGAAGATATTTGTTGTGTGACGTCAAATTTGTTTCCCAAGAAAATTGGAAGACTGTATACTTATAGTGTAATATATGTGCAGTGAACATGGTCATCTAAATGGATTCATCAAAACGGGAGCATTAACTATGTAGTGCAAATTGGAGTACTTGTATCTTCCTTATTGGGAAGAAACAAATCGAGAGAAGCGAAGCACATATATCCAATATTCCTTTTAGAATCGAAATATTACTTTCATTCTCAACATTTTTATACTTAGCGTTAGCCAGGTGATAAAAAATCGATTCAAAAGGAAAATGCAGAATTTGTGTATTTCGAAGCATACCTACCAGACACGTTCGGAAGGCTGGTATTCTGATTTGATGATTTACAATACTTGAAAAAAAAAATAACCAATTTAAACTATTTGTAAAAATTCATATTTGCAATAATGATTGGCCCATAGCATGTAACGTATGCGTACGTGTCTCCTTTTTATTATTTGTTCGTATGATAGATCTGTTATATCTATGTATAAGTTGTTTATATTTAGATTGAACAATTAAAACAGTTGACTTTGAAACCTATAATCATCTAAATAAACAAAACCTATATTGTGATAATGGTTAAATGAAAGAAAATGTTCTCGATTGAATCTCTCCCTTTGCAAGTTTTTATTTGTGTTATAACGATGAAATCAGCAGGTTTAATGTTTCTTGCTCTTCTCTCATTAAACCAAAATGTGCATGGCTTCCTTGTAGATGGACCGACAAACGGTGGGAAACAAACGGCAGCAAATACTCAATTCCTAACAGAGACGGATTTCCTACAAACGAAAAAATTGCTTCAGCAGAATATAGATGACGTCGAGATACGGATAAAACCATTGCGTTCTTGACTTTTCAGTTAAAGAACAAATTCGTACTCTTGGAGACAAAATTGTCTGAGGTTGACAAACAAAATGAAACAAACAATGACTGCGTATCTATGGAGAAATATCTTGCTCTAGAGCAGAAATTAACCAACGTTCAGAAAGAAAATGAACAAACGAGACTTTAAAATATAGTAGTAAAAAATGAACTGTTATCTTTGAAAAACAATTCTTCCAAACAAGACATTAAAATTGAAGAGCTCCAAAAGCTAGGAACTATTAAACCGTTACAGGAATTTAGTGCTTTGCAAAAAGTGTCCGTATCAATATAGACAAAATACATTGGAATGGAAACCAGTACGCATAATCTTATTCTCCAACTGGAACACAACCAAACGATGACGATGAACGATATGAAGCAAAGTTTAGGTAACCAGCTGACAAGTTTCCAGACCAGTTACAATTCCACCATTCATGAATTGCAAACCAAAGCAGTTTCGATGCAAAACAAAATATCGGAAAATGGCGAACGAGGTAAATTAAATCAAATATTTGTTTTACGATGATGATGGTCATGAAGTTCAAATCTTATTTTCAAAAGCGATTAATTTGCAAAAAAAAATATCATTGACGGTTCTTCATCTGATTATAAATCATGCGGACGTGGTTGTACTTTTCGTCACTAATATATATAATTATCTCAGGAACACGAAATCTTTTTGTCCGTAAATGATTGTACTGGACGCGCTTTCAAATTCCGATATAACAAGGACCAATATAGCGTCACTTCATCTAACAGTCTCTAGCCGTGATAAAGAGTGAGCAAAAAGTATAATATGTGAGAATTGAATGCTTCTTTTTTTAATTTTATTGGGACTAAGAATCGTTGAACGAAGCACGTTGTTCATGTTAAAGCTGTGCGAACGATCAATGCTTTTACATCCCTATGAAATTATAAAAACATAAAAAGAATCATTCAATTCTAATAATTTCATTTTAATGCAACAATCGTGAAATGTAGCTTTTATTAAATCAAGATTTTCGTTCGCCTTTTATTAAATCAAGATTTTCGTTTGTTTTTCAATGCATTATATTAACATTGTCGCGGATAGCACGTGTGGTCACAGCTGTTGTATTTTATACAGGATAAAATACGATATTGAAGTGCCTCGTGATTGTTGTCCGCCAATCAAAATTACGGACTCTGATGAAACATATATGTAATGTAATTATAATTACGTTGATCGATGTTTTAAACCAGGGTGTAACTTTCCAATCAGTTGTTAAAGAAAATAATATGAGGTCGATTGTAGCGCAGCACAAACCTTGAGTAATCTGTCAACTTGTTTGAAATCCGACTTTAAGAAGGAGTGACTAAGAGAGTAGCTATTAACAAATAGTGGAAATGCGTGACTAAAAGTCTTAAAACAGATATCAGAGGTTGTAATTATATTTTAGCATCTCATTCCCAAGGAAATAGTGAACGAATTTCAATCTATTTCGACTGACTTGCTCTACCTGTTCTCGTTCCATCACGATCACTAATGCAGCACAATTCAATTAGAAACAACAGACCACTTTCGAGTTATGTCCTTCACCGGTAAATTTCGTCAATTTTGTGCGCCTTTGTGACGTCATTTGCCAGATGGAGGGGATCGCCTGTATCCCTGCTCTATTAACGTTCATCAAGCGTCTTTGTGGTCGTCATTATGCAGGATAAACTAGAAATAATATTGTTCCGTAAGTACTTAATCACAATTCCCTAATGACAGCAGTGCTGAATATCAATTATAAGAATTTAATTTGCCGAGAGATTTATGCATTATATTTTTATAACCACTCGCTTAACATAGGAACGGAAGTGATGATGCCGCTAAACGCATGAATGATGTTCACTAAAACTAAAGTTTTCGACGGAAATGCAATGAACTCAAAAGTTGTCTATTAATAAACTCACGGAGAACACTACATCATATACCACAATTTTAATAAAACAATGTTCTTTTCGAAGATTTAAAATTAGAATATCGATCATTAAAATAACCATCAGTGGCATTTTTGCGGTATGTCTATCTGATCTGTCTAACTCTTAAAAGATTTTTTTTAAATAAAGATCGTGTTAATGAACACTCATTTTTGCGTTTTCAATTTTGAATTAACTTTACGTATGATAATAATTATCGAAAATAGTTGTTCGTTTGACCTTACAGTTAAGACATCGTTTTAACGAGTCTATTTTAAAATATATGTAAAACATTTTTAAACTAAAAATCTGCAGATTTCCCCACTAAAGTAGTGCAGAAAGAGGTGTTGAAAATTTATCAGTTCCAACATCATATTGCCGTACAGACGTATGTTTTGTGAATTTTGAGGGAAATTATTTAATACATTTTTATTATATTTATTCAAAATTTGGGCTTTTAAACGTGGCCTCATCATTCCTCTCATTAATAACTATCGAAAAATTAAGTAAAATGTAGCCTTCCATGATTGAAGGTTGAGGTTAATTTTAGATTAGTAAAAGTCATTTTTGAAATTGCCTTGATTTTGATAAAAGCTGATAACTTAAAAAATAAATGGGAGCGTTGCATTACAAAAGAATTACAAAAAAAACCCGTACTTTTAAGCTTTAGGAATGCATTTATGACGAAATAACACTTACAATACCTTAGTACATGGAATATCAAGATCAAACTATAAGTTGGACACGCAAAATTTATAAAACAAGACTTGGAAATCACAAAAATAAATGAAAGTGTTGCGTCTCCAGATAGTTTTATGATATATGAACCCTTACTATTAATTGATTGTCTTAAGCTGTCAAACGTCCAGTGGGAAATATTCATGCATATTCAGGACGATCTTGTATTATATGCATTGACAAATAGAGATTTTGGTTGGATGTTCATATCATTTCGGTGTGATTTGCTTCAAACAAATGTGTAAACGACCAAAAATTGTATATTACGCAAATAAAAGTCAAATAAAATGAAATAATCTTGTTTTGAAATAGCCTCTCACTTAAAATAAAACATGAATAGAATAAAATAAAAAAATAAATAAATAAATAAAATGTAACTTTGACATGGAAAATAGCTCTGTGAAACAAACCAAAGTAAAACCTCAAGTCACTGTAAATGTAATAGAGTTAATAACATAGTGTTTAGGATGAAAGTCCTTCTTGTAACGTCTACATGCCAAGAAATTGCCTCCATTGAAATTCTGCAAACATCCCATAGAGCAAATTGCATGGATGATTAATATTGACCATTCGGTATATGGCTGTGTTCTAAGCGAGACGTACACGCAGGTCGTAAATTAATTTATTGAATGAAATCAAATCTTTAACTACTAATGGGTGCCGTAGGAGGTCCACCGCAATTTGTAGCGAGGATTTCTTGGCATGTAACAGATAGAAACTCAGGGAAAAAATTCAAAGAAACGAGACAAGGGGCAGTGGCAAATATTTCATGTATATTTTGAACACAGAGAGGATTACCCCGGCACCGTTTGCCAAAAATAACCTTCTTTTTCTTCTATATGCCTTCGAACTTTATGTTTTGAACTGTAGTTTCACTTTCCATATTCGGTATTTATTCTAATTTAAGCTCCACGTGGTTAAAATCACGTCATGCAGGAATATAGTATCTTGGAGTTAGGCTATTTCTTATTTTACAATAATCATAACAAAATTTAATTACTATCATAATGTTAATTTTTTTTTTTTATCATTATTTTTTATTTTATTAGTTCAACCTTATAGCATCTAAATATTTGTACTATAGTATGGTTTTGAAAATTGTATATATTGTGTTGGTCAGCTATCCTACACGTCTTGATTCATTCACATTATACATCACCCTGTTCACACGCACACTATCGGTTTGGTTTCACAAAAATTCCGGATAAAATGTCAATGAATCCGGAGTCAAATCACTTGAGGTAGGTAGTTTGACATCCGAATTCAACTATTAGATTAATATATGTGATGACGCAAATGCGTATTCTTATCCAGAGTATCAGTGCGTATACTTTCTTTTTACTATTTCTTGCGTAAAAATACCACGTTCATGCATCAATATTAATTTCACTCGCGAATGCAAATTTTCCCTTTTCTTATCTAAATTCAGGACACGGCAATAAGAGCTTGCCATGAGACTTTCAAGCACGGTCATCATTGCTTACGGTATTCTGACCTCTAGCTGTTTCTCTTTTGTTTTCTTTTTTGAGTCACTGTCCTTTTATAAACTTTGACATTTTCGAAATGCCAAGGATTTTCTACCCAAGGAATAGATTACTTAACTTCGTACTGTGTAGACTTAACTCGCGTCTGGCGTACAACATGTTAATCCTGGTATTTTGAATAGATTACTTAACTTCGTACTTTATTTGGCCTTAACTCGCGTCTGGCGTACAACATGTTAATCCTGGTATTTTTTTATTTTTTATATATCTACATGTCTTTTTATATAAATTGGTTCTTTTGAGAGTATGTTCAGGTATTCATAAAACTTCTGAAAATAAGATATTCTTCAAAACCACGTTTCCCTGGAAAATATTTGGATTGATTTTAGTAAAATCAGGAAATCCTTAAAACTTGAGATGTTTTATGAGACCAAAATAAGTCTCTATATAAGACGTCCAAATGAAGCTGGTGTGTTACTCTCAAGAAAAATATATGAAACCTCTTATAAGTTGCATGCCACAGGGTTTCACTTCACATGGAAAATGGACTTTAAATGTATCTGTACAACATCTACCATGAGTACAGACAACTTCAATAATAAGTTGAGAATATGAAGGATCCACGCAGGAAACAAAATATAAAGATGTGATAGATAAAATAAATGCATCCAGATTATAAAGCAAACTGAGTGCTTAAATTTATATTGCGGTTGGTTTGTGCAATTTATGCATTATACATCCGGTTTGTAGAAACTGGGATTTGCAATAGGATTATAAAAAAATGATGTACAATCCAAAGTAATAAATGAAAAAGTCGAGCTTTAAAATGTATATTCAAATAGTAGCTGTATAAACACTTTTCTATTCACACCTATCCAACATTGCTTTCAACTGACTTATGCAAGAATGTACACACTATTACATATTTTTGATAAAGGTAGTTCAACTTCATCATTATCTCCTTCTATTCACAGTCAATTATTACAATTCAAAAGCAAACAAAAATTCAGCAACAATCTTTTGGTGACCAGTCAGCGGTCTTAGGTTCACGTATTGCTTTTCTTTTTTTAAAGAAAGCAACTTGTTTTTTATTTAATTAAAAGAGAGAAAAACAAATGTACGACACATTGTGAATGGTCTTTCTTCCTTTCTCCCATGCCAAGAAATTGCCTCCATTGAAATTCTGCAAACATACCATAGAGCAAATTGCATGGATGATTAATATTGACCATTCGGTATATGGCTGTGTTCTAAGCGAGACGTACACGCAGGTCGTAAATTAATTTATTGAATGAAATCAGATCTTTAACTACTAATGGGTGCCGTAGGAGGTCCACCACAATTTGTAGCGAGGATTTCTTGGCATGTAACAGATAGAAAACTCAAGGAAAAATTCATAGAACCAATTCAAGCGGCAGTGGCAAATACTTCATGTATATTTTGAACACAGAGAGGATTACCCCGGCACCATTTGCCAAAAATAACCTTCTTTTTCTTCTTTGTGCCTTCGAACTTTATGTTTTGAATTGTAGATTCACTTTCCATATTTGGTATTTATTCTAATTTAAGCTCCACGTGGTTAAAATCACCTCATGCAGGAATATAGTATCTTGGAGTTAGGCTATTTCTTTCTTTTCGGGCGGGGACTCCAAGCAGTCCACATGCATGTGTATAACGACACTGTAGATTTTCGTATTAAATAAAGAAAGTTACCGGTCCGGTACATGAATAGATCGGTTAGAAAGCAAGGTTTTAATTTTAATTAGATTGGAGGGTTGAAAAAAAGAGCACAAAAAAGGGGGGTGTTCCACAGGGAATATTTCCTTCTTATGAACTCTACATTTGAAAGGTTTTTTTTTTTTTATTTAATTAAAAGAGAGAAAAACAAATGTACGACACATTGTGAATGGTCTTTCTTCCTTTCTCCCATGCCAAGAAATTGCCTCCATTGAAATTCTGCAAACATCCCATAGAGCAAATTGCATGGATGATTAATATTGACCATTCGGTATATGGCTGTGTTCTAAGCGAGACGTACACGCAGGTCGTAAATTAATTTATTGAATGAAATTAAATCTTTAACTACTAATTGTAAAATAGCTGATAAACAAACTATCTTTATTAAATTCGCATTTCTTTTTGTTCAGTGTCAAACCATTTTCGTGAATTCGTTGAAATAAGGCTGCCAATCGTGTATCATGTTCGTCTTGAGATGCTCCAAACACAATGATATCATCGGAGATATTTCTCACCCCGTCAAGACCTTCTAATGCTGTACTTAGCGTATTTTGGAATATTTCAGCTGCTGAAGTGACTCCAAAACTTAGACGTTTGTACCTTCTTAGTCCAACATGTGTTGTTAAAGTAGTTAAGTTCTCAAGTGACTTTAGATAAACAATTTCAATACATTACATCTCTCCCTTTCTAGATTTATACTTTATCAGTCAGTAGTGTAATAAAATGAAATAAAGTTAATGAATTGTGAAATTAGCAATAAAATGAATTTTCTTTAATACATTATCGATGTCCATAAAATAGCGGTGTAATAATGTCCAAATGTTCTCAGTGCGGTAAATATTGCAATTGATACCATGAATGAATGAATGAATCACAACTGAATTAAAGTATGAATTCCTTGGTATACTCAGTCTAAATATTAGAGACATCATACGATACACAGAAAATTAAACTTATTCACTTGATCATAAATACTAAGCTTGATGCCTAGTTAAATGTGAGCTCAGGATTATTATGCCTGTTCACTAGCTACACATTACTATACATAACATTACTTCACATAATCTTTTAAGTACGCCGGTGCTTTATTCATTCTTCCCGACGTCCTTAGTTGCGTTGATGGTTCTTCTTGTTCTTGTTCTTTCTCACTGTTTACAATTGTCGGTGGTATTTTAACTTGCTTATAAAATGAAGAATTTCGAGTAATCATGTGTCCATCATCTCTTTTAGCTGTTAACATTGTACCATTCCTTTCAACTATTTTGTATGGATTAGAGTTGTACGGAGTTGAAAGTTTATTTTGTTTGTCTTGCCTGACCAATACAGTGTCACCAATTTTCAAATCGGACGGTTCAGCATTTCTCCTTGTATCTGCATAATTTTTCATCTTATCCTTTTTCCTCTTATCAGTTTCACGAATTTCATTGTCCTGATATTTTGGTGTTATAGTTGGTAATTTGGTTTTGATATTTCTACCAAATAAAAGTTTTGCCGGTGAAACATCCGTTGTCGCGTGTTTCGTAGCTCTGTAATTTCGAAGGAACGTAAACATTTCCTGTTTCCAATTTTTATGTTGTGCATGTGCTGCTCTTATAGATTTTCCAATGCTACGCATAAATCGCTCGCACTCTGCATTGCTTTGAGGCCATAATGGTGTTATTTTCCTATGTGTAAATCCCATATAAGTCGCAAAGTCTCGGAATTCTTTTCCTTGCCACGGGCTTCCATTATCCGTTTTCACTATATTAGGTATTCCAAACGTTGAAAACACTTTGTCAAGTAACATAATTACCGCCTTTGCAGAAATCGTAGTTAGTGTTTCTACTACCGGATATCGCGAATATTCATCCATGATTACCATAAGAAAGTGTCCACTCGGAAATGGTCCACAAAAATCCATGCTAATATATGTCCATGGTGCATCTGGTAAGTCTGACATAGCCAACGGTTCAAACGTTTTCTTTGGCTTGGCTGCTAAACATGGAATACAAGCTTTACATGTATCTTCAACACGCTTGTCTATTCCAGGGAAATAAACTTTTTCCCTTAGTAACTGTTTTGTTTGCACAATTCCCTGATGACCTTCGTGTGCCAGTGTTATAACACGATCCGTAAGTTTGTGCGGAATGACAATTCTATTATCATGCATCAAGATTTCTCCTTTGTCTGTGTTCACTATCGTTAATTCGTTCTTTAAACGAGAAAACGTATCTAGAGTTTTATTGTCATAGGAATTTTCCCAGCTTCCGGATTTCACGGCTTTGATGACATATTGAATATTCGTATCGGCTTTGGACTCTAATGCAATTTCTTCAATTGTCATTGCTTTCGGTATTGCGTTCTCTGATATATAATTCACAAATTCCTCTGCTACATCATAATGATCAGTTCGATTTGCTTCGTTTATGTTTGGATGTCTTGACATGTAATCTGCGGCATTTGATTTTCCTGATTTGTACTTAACGTCGAAATCATAGGTTTGCAGTCTCAATCTCCATCTTTGAATTCGCGCTGGTGGTTTAGATTTTGGATTGTTAAAAATATATTCCAGTGGTTGATGATCTGTAACGAGTGTAAATTTGTGTCCGTACAGGTAAAGATGAAAGTGTTCTATAGCCCATACTATGGCTAGTCCTTCTCGCTCTGTCTGACTGTATCGTTTTTCTACATCACTAAGCGCACGGCTTGCATATGCGTTAACCTTTCCATCCTGAGTAAGCAACGCGCCAACACCTACTGGACTTGCATCAACTATAAGAACAGTTGCCTTTCTTGGATCAAAATAAGCCATTATCCTATTATTCATTAATTCCTGTTTTAGTGCATCAAACGATTGTTGTTGTTCTGAAGTCCATGTCCATGTTACTCCTTGCTTCGTTAAACGTCTTAGAGGTTCAGTTATTGTCGAATATTCTGAATAAATCTTCCAACGTAGTTGGTCATTGCTAGAAAACTGCGTACTTCCGATATGTCAGCTGGGATATTAGTGTTTCGTATTGCGTCTACTTTTCTCGGATCTGCTGATATTCCTTTTGAGCTAAATATGTGTCCATAAAATTCCAAACTATCTTTATTAAATTCGCATTTCTTTTTGTTCAGTGTCAAACCATTTTCGTGAATTCGTTGAAATAAGGCTGCCAATCGTGTATCATGTTCGTCTTGAGATGCTCCAAACACAATGATATCATCGGAGATATTTCTCACCCCGTCAAGACCTTCTAATGCTGTACTTTTGGAATATTTCAGCTGCTGAAGTGACTCCAAAACTTAGACGTTTGTACCTTCTTAGTCCAACATGTGTTGTAAAAGTAGTTATATTTCGTGACTCTTGTGTAAGTTCTAACTGATGATACCCGTTTAAAAGATCCATTTTGGAAAATACTTTAGCCCCGTTAAGGTCAACTATTAGATCATCGATAGTTGGAGTTATGTGCCTTTGTCGTTGTATTGCTTGGTTTGGTAGGCTCATATCTACGCATATTCTAATTTCACCTGGACTTTTAGGTTTGGGTGCTACAACTATAGGCGAAACCCAAGGAGTTGGTCCATGTACTCTTTCTATAATGTCTAAACGCTCCAACCTTTCAAGTTCTGCTTCTACCTGTTTTCTTACGTGAAAAGGTATCCTTCTATGTGGCTGAACTATAGGTTTTACAGTGTTGTCAATATGAATTTTCACTTGTGTATCTTTCAGTTTCCCAAGTCCATGAAAAATATCTTTGTATTGTTCACATAATGGTTCGTGTTTGTTCCCTGTTGAGAGCCTCGATATCTGCGGAATTATCTGTAGTTCTAATGACGTATCATAACATAGTAAATTACCACTTGTCCCTTTAGAAACATAAACAGTTGCATTTGTTAGCTTATCTCTCGTTTCTATTACAGTGTCAAACTTTCCCACGAAATCTAAATTTTGATGAGATCCATATTTGGTCTTTGTAGCTATCAGTTTTGGTTTTCTCTTCATCCTGTTATAAGTATCCTCATCAATTACATTGATACTTGAGCCAGTGTCGATAAGAACGTTTATATTTGATTCATTGATTTTGACACAAATTCTTGGCTGATCTCGTTTAATAGAGTTCACGGTTCCTTTTGTCGATTCTGTCTGTAGTCCAAAACATATTCATCATCTGAACTACTGTCTATCTTTGATTGACATTCAAAGTTGTTTTCAAAATCTGAGTTCTCCAGCGTATTAACAGATCGTTTAGTATTAGTATTTCTTTTGACCGACACATCTTCTCGAAGTGGTTAAGCTTCTTACAAAATTGCAGGATTTTCCTTGAGCAGGACATTTCCTCGGTGTGGAAATTCACCTCCACAATTCCTACATTTGTTGTTTCGATTCACACGTTGTTCAGGACGCTTATCTTGTAAATATCTTGGTTGATTTCTCCGAACATTTCTCTTCTTGTGTAAAGCGTTGGTCTCGAGTTTCTCATCTTTATGCTCAATTTCGTTTGCTTGTTTTTCAGATAATTCTAGGGCTCTTGCTGACAATAACAATTGTTCCAAAGTCATATCTTCTCTTAAAGCTTTTCTCCTCAGTCTTGAAGAAGAACACCCTTGAACAATTTGAGATTTTACTTCCCGATTGTCATCAGTAAATTCACAGTTGACGGATAGTTGTCTTAACTTTGTATGAAACGCATCTATGGTTTCATCTGTTTCTTGCTTTGCCTGCCGGAATTTATATATTTCATATTCTACGTTTTTCTTCGGTGCAAAGTATTCGGTAAGCTTGGTAAGAGCTGTATCGTAATCCTCTCCAGTTTCTTGTAAAGTATCGAAAATGTCATTTACTTCTTCCCCTGCGTAATGCAAAAGTAATGCTCTTTGTCTTACTTTATCCTTTATATTCATTCCAACAAGTAAATTTTGAAGACGTTTTGTCCATTTTTTCCAGCGCTGATCAGCTGCACTTTCATGTACACTGAAAGGTGGAAATACAGGTAGTGCCGATGCCATTATGGAACTAATCAATACTATTAATTAATCCAATTGTTCATTTGTAAATCCATTTGTCTCGTCGCCATTGTAAAATAGCTGATAATTATATGGCACAGAGAGAATAAAGTCGTCTGCACAGTTTCATGGTTTTAATACAACTCATCAACTAATACAAATACCACACATCATAAAACGCGATTATATCGGTATGCATCTGTTAAAGTAGTTAAGTTCTCAAGTGACTTTAGATAAACAATTTCAATACATTACACTAATGTGTGCCGTAGGAGGTCCACCGAAATTTGTAGCGAGGATTTCTTGGCATGATAAAGTATCAACTTGTTTCCATTCACATCAATTATACTATCAATATAAATACCGTTATTTAAAGACTTGATTTCTGTAGCTAAATTATTGATATACAGAGCAAAAAAGCGAAGAAGAAATCAATCAGCCTTGCTTCACTCCACATGAAACCGGAAACATTTACGTAAAGACGTTATTAAAACGTACAGAACATGTTGTGTTGTCATACAAAGATTCAAGGATGTTCGCTACTCTTTTCAAAATAACAAGCTTTTTAAAAGACTGATATCAATTGATAGTATATAAATGAAGGAACTAAAAAAACAGAAAAAATGAACGGTCCGTGTGCTTGTTTTCGAGATATATGCAATTGAAAATTTGGCGGGAAATGATTCTCTCTAGATTTTTCATGCATTTAACATTGGCACCTTTTTTTTCATAAACAATAAAAAAATATCAAGGATTTCATAAGATTTTCAAATATGGCTTTTAAAACTATATGTAATAAAATTATGAAAAGAAAAGTAGGTGTTAGCGGGCAAAATTTTTTAATGGTACTACATGGATAAAACCAGAGGATTCCGAATATCTGTCAAAAATTAAAAAACAAGAGGAGTGAACATCCTTAACCGCATTTCAGAGTTTTCCTATTACACAAAACGTTTGTTATTTAAACCATAAACAGTCCCGATTTACATTGTCGAACGCCTTCTTCAGGTCAATAAAACAGGCAAAGGTTGAAATACGTGACAAATTACGGTCATTAATGATAGAGTACAAACTATATATGTTATCTAGACAGCTTCGTTTTCTACGAAATCCACATTATTCATCGGTATTACAGAATGTAAGACATTATAAAAAAACTGTTTAAACAACCTTATCAACGAATAGCCTAAATTATTAAAAGTAAGTTCAAAGTACTTGATCTTCTTGTTAATACAAACACGTTATTTCATACTTTTTCAGTGGCCTTATTTGCATGGACTTCAGGTAAAACGGAACGCGTTATTCAATTCAGTAATGTAAAATTTAGCGTAGGAATAAGAAACCTATCTGCGTTCAAAAACACTAGAAAATTTGTTTGCGAGAAAGAAGGTGTACTGCTACTGTTGCATCTTAGGAAGCGCCAACTTCTGTATCAGGAATAATGGAGTTGGGGTTTCATGTGCAGAAATTGGACAACACTCTGGCCATGCCTGGTATAGCGGAACATCAGTGGTAGCTCAACATTTACAGGTGAATGACAAGATTTACGCTGATAATAGCGTTACAATAGAAGGCGGTGCATGGACTCATCTTACAATAATAAAAATAAGATAGTGATTAATGTGTAAAGCTACAAAAAGTATACATGATACTGATAGTTGATTTTACTTTTTAATTACAGTTATTTTTGTTAGTTCAAAGGTTTTTAAATGTTTATGTTTGAGTGAAATAATTTAAATTATCAATAGATTAAAGAAATACTTCTTTCTTCTTTTTTTTTATCTCTTATCTTATCATTAAGTTGCATGTTTTCCAACTAAGAAGACTTTTGAAATCATTTCTTTTCATTAAAACCAGGGATGTATAAAACCTGAACGCATGAAGAGCGGTATGACCAAAGGCTAAATAAAAGAGGCTTTGTCAGGAAGGCCGAGGGTTAATATGGGTTTGGGTTGATAAGGGTAGAATATTACAAATTGACATATTATAACCGTTTTATCATGCACTTCAAATTTCATTCATATTGATGTACACGAGAATAAAAATGTTCTATAAATGTTGCATATAAACAAAAGCGAAGAAAAAGTTGTGCCATATAATTATAAGATAACATCAAAATAAAAATTAAGATATTAAATACTTTCAAAATAATATTATTCAACTAAAAGATACTAACAGATATCATATCATTTGACAAAAAACATTTATGATATTATAGTGTCAAATACGTTGAATATTAATTGTGCACTTTTTTTGTTAATGAAATCGACCCATCTAATTAATTCCAATCTTAAAAACCATTATTTTCGACCAAATCGATGAAAGCGATTTGCCACGACATTGTCAGTTCATTTTGGGCTTATGAGATTTACTATCCCTTCGGTATCTTCCGTCTTTCTTTTATTTATCTAATATTGTGTCGTCAATTAAGATAGGTATGGTTCAACATGCTTTACAATGCTAATTAAATTTCATGTTATTGAACTCGTTCTTATCACCATACACGTACGAATTTTGAGTCATCCTTTTCCCGACAATTCTATTGCATCGGCATACTTTGTTTCTCGTGTTGTGTGGATTTCAAAACGTTTCTCTGCGCTTGCTGTATTCTTTCATATTTGACAGCTTTGATGTTACTATTTTTAAATGTAGTTCTTCGCTTCTTCTGTTTGTTTATCGAACTTTATGCAGTCAATCCAAAATATTTGTCTTATTCATTCTTTGTTCCTGTCAAGTTATCTAACAAATATCATGATGAGTTGTGTCGAAGGTGAGACATTTGCACAAATGTGGTTTGATTTTCGGAGTATCGTGATAGATAACGGCCTCTCGGAGTGAAACTATCAATTTTCACAAAACATGACTCTTAGGAAAATCATTTCTTTCAAACTTATGAATTGGAATTCCAGAGATCTTATAGAGTGCATAAATCTAAATCCCTCTATCTTATTTCATGGTTTACAGGCGTTTGGCTTCTCTTCTCTTTACAAAATTATTATTCTAGAAATAAAATCAGATTGCAATAGTTCAATGTAGAACCAAGCATCTTTTTTTTAAGAAGGGTAATGTCATAGTTTGTAAAAACACCCTAGCTCAAACCGTGTACGACGAAAGAGATGACTCCAATTTTCCTATTGTGAAATTTCTACATCTGTGTACCATCTTTCCAGCAGTGTCTGCATATGGCGTTTATATTTCTGATTTCTGATACAATATGTCAGGGCTTGCGTTTCCTATCATGGTTTCTGCTTACAGGGAATCTATTGAATAATATTAACGGTATCAATGTTACTGCACCAAATGCGCATTTCGACAATAAATGTCTTTTCAGTGATCATCGAGGCCAAAATATTTGAAAATCTAAAACTTATTACAAAATTGAAAAGCTGATCAAACCAAAAAGGACAAAAAGTTTAGCCAAAGCTGGGAAAATAATCAGAGCTTTGCATTAAGAGAGATATATTGAATTATTATTCCTTAATAATTTAAAATAATTTCAAAAATTTCGTAACAGGAAATTTTAACAACAAAATTTACGTATTTTCATGCCAGTACCGAAGTTCTGGCTACTGGGCTATGATACCCTCGGGGACTAACATTCTATAAGCAGAGGTTTCGACCCAGTGGTAGTAATATTATTAACGGTATGCATTTTAACTAAGGGGTCCAAGTGATAAAGTTAGAGTCATCCGTTGGAAAGTTTTTAAGGACGCCATCATGATTTGACTGACCTTTATGGAATATTTTTGTCACAGATGACCACGGATATATTCCACTTGGCGTAAGCGCAATCCCGTCCTCATCCTTCTGATTACGACATCACCGAATGCGACTTATCATCGAATTTTACAATTGCCATAAGCAACGCGACGGCTGCCGCTGGTGGAAGAGGAATTGCTTACTAATCAGGAGCACCTGAGTTAATACTTGGTGTTTTGGTTTGAGTCGCACTGTTCAATCTACAGTACTTAGCTGAGTGACAAACCAAGAAAAAGGTGATTATTTTACGACTTAAATAGACCGGCATAACTGTAGGCTAAAAACAATATTTTTGGCAAGGCACATCAGTTGGTCTCTGGTGGAGAGTTGTCTCATTGGCAAGCATACCACATCTATTTATTTTTACTATGAATAGCAAAATCAAGTAGTAGCCAATTTTTATCAACATTTTATTTCTCAAATTATTGAAGGAACATATATGAAAGTTAATAAATTAATTCTATTTAAAACTAATGATGAAGTCTTCCAACAGATAGGTCATCTCAAATGTTATGTTACAAAGTAAGCGAGAGAAAATCACCCACCAAACCTGCCCTAAACCAATAAATTTTGATGAGCCAATCATCTGATCTCCCATTATCCTCTTTGTCCATAAGTGACAGTTAACTTTCATATTCATATCTTCAACATAATCATACATCGTTTAAGGATAAAATATTATTAAAACTTTATAAGAATGGTGTTTCCTTTGTAAAATCCAGTTATCATTATGAATTAATAAACAGCATATTTAATCAAAGCGCGAATGCGCTGTTAGGCAGTTACCTACAGGATTTATGATTTTATAGCCCAAATTGATTATAATCAAACATTACTTTTCAGGAAAGGCTAACAACATCGGATATTTAGACATTTTTCAATTATTATGGCATAGAAATAATAATTCTACATTGCATTTCCAAAGAACATATTATTGTATGAGTATATTAATGCACAAGCATCTTTTGATATAAAATTTTACGGTCTACAGAATAACTCAGGATTGACTTTTTCTACAAACAAATTGATTTTTTGTTTTATATTCAACATAGTGCACTTGAATATTAAGGGTCAATTCCAATTTTCACCATTTGTGGTTCTTCACATTGAGTTTTTAAAAAATCATTCCAGTTCATCCTGATGGTTTGGTGTGAATTTATCTCAAAAACATTGAGTTGTAATGATGCATCTCTAAGTGTCCACTCTTTCCCAGAAAATCGTAATTCTTCAAAAAACAAAAACAAATATTCCAAGCAAAAGAGTAAATAATTCCAAGTATAAATCCAAGAAATGGCCATGCCAAGTCACTAATGATTGTTTGTGATTGTCTACGTCCAAAACTGAGAAAGCCTGGTACTACCGTAGTTTTGTAACGTCGTGTATGTAATGTAATAAACTGTTAACACAGAGATATGTCTCGCCTATTTGTCATTTTGATAATGCAAATGTTGAAATTAGAATAACAATACTTTAATACGTAAGTTATTCAATTATTCAAAGTCCATGAACCATGACTGAAAGTACAGGGCTAAACAATCTCCATAGAAATGAGATGTGCCAATGCTAATACAACTGCATAGAAAATACCATTGACTTTTCATAAGGTGTTCCCTTTAAACAAACCTAAACACAAACATTATCTTGTAGACTATGTAAAAGTTTCAAAGTCAATGAACCATAATGAGGGGGTGGGGTTGTATAATTTCCATAGAAATAAAAAATGCAAATGCCAATACATTTGCATACCAAATATCAATGACTTAACATTAGTGGTTCATATTAAACTGACCGAATCACAAACTAATACATGTAAACTTAGCACAAATTTCAAAGTCAATGTACCGTGACTGAGGGGTAAGGACGAAATATTCTCCATGGAAATGAGATGTGCTAATGCTTATACAACTGCATACCAATTATCATTGACCTACCACTAACGGTTCCCCTTAAACTGACCTAGTCACAAACTAAAACATGAAAACTGAGCAAAAGTTTCAAAGTCAATCGACCATGACTGAGGGGGCGGGGTCAAATAATCCCCATGGAAACGAGATATGCCAATGCTTATACAACTGTATACCAAATATCATTGACCTACCACTAACGGTTCCCCTTAAACTGATCTAATCACAAACTAATACATGAAAACTAAGCAAAAGTTTCAAAGTCAATAAACCATGACTGAGGGGGAGGGGTCAAATAATCCCCTTGGAAATGAGATATGCCAATGCTTATACAACTGAATACCAAATATCATTGACCTACCACTAGTGGTTCCCCATAAACTGACCTAATCACAAACTAATACATGTAAACTACGCAAAGTTTCAAATCCAATAGACAATGCAATGACTGAAGGGGCGGGCCAAATAATCTCCATGGTAATGAGATGTGCCAATGCTAATACAACTGCATACCAAATATCAATGATCTACAACTAGTTGTTCACCATAAACTAGACCTAATCACAAAGTAATACATTGCTGATGCAGCCGCCGCCGCCGGAAACCGCATACGTGTACCTATGTCTTGCTTTTTGACTCCTTCAAGGCGAGACAAAAATAAGGAGACCTGGTATATGCTGAGCCTGACTCAGCTAGTTTAACCAAGGGCTGAACGCAATCTCGGCAAATTATAAAAATAACAACTTGTGTTTGAAGATTGTAGATTATAATTCCACCAGAAGGGATACAGCAGTTTTACAGAGTGTGTATTGTTTGGTAAACTGAAAGAAATAAAATACAATATTTTACAATATGCACGAAAGAAATATATGAACGTTCAAGGCAATATTAATATCAAGTCAAAAACGAAAGTAGAATTCTCAGTTCAATTCATAGAAATAAACAATTACAGTTCATATTTGTTGAATAAACGTATTTGTCAAGTTAACGGAATTAACGGAATATATATTTAACAGTTTATAATCGATTTGAAACGTACTTGACGGTGATTTGTCACAATATCCACAGGAACAGTTTTGTCGTGGCATCCATTTGTAATAGACAGGCGAGGAAGAGAAATTAAACGGTAGTGAACATACGGATAAGTCCAGATCATTTCCGGAAAATATGAATGTTTGAAAATTCAATCCAATAGATGCCGTAGCAAATACAATTGATAACGTGATTCAGAATACTCCCCGTCTGAAATCTATCTGATATCACTATTCCATAAAATATAACACATGTGAATGTCCTATCTAAATCCAATATATATATATATACACATAATTACATAGGGTTGTTCTCTACGAGAAGAATCATGTCCACGATAGGACGTGTGTAGGTTGTGGCTTTTCCATTAACGATTACTCGCACTTCTGCTTTTCGGACATGTTCGTCTGAACTTTTAAATGAATTCACTATAATTCCAACGGGCCATTGGGTACGGCAAAGGTTTTTATCCTTTAGAAGAATGACGTCTCCTTCGATGAGATCACGGCGATCTTCGGTCCATTTTCGTCGTTGTTGTAGTAACGGCAGGTACTCTTTCCTCCAACGGGACCAGAAAACACTGGCCAGAGCCTGTACTCGCCTCCATTCGGCAAGACAGAGATCTCGTTTGTCGAATTCTCCAAGATGATCTGAAGTGAAAATGTAGTCGGTTTTCTGTGTCAATAACATAGCCGGAGTTAATATTAACGGATTCTCTGGATCTGTTGATACCGGTACCAGAGGTCTAGAGTTCACTATTGCTGAAACTTCTGCCATAAGTGTGTTGAGCACATCATGTGTTAGGCTTCTTCCGGCTGCGTTTAGAAGCATAGAATCAAGAATTCTCCTGGTAATACCAATCATCCTCTCCCAGGCTCCACCCATGTGGGACGAATGCGGCGGATTGAAGATCCAAGTTGTACCAGAATTATACAGAAAGTTCTTGAAGGGTCCATCTTCAACGTTGATTGAATCAATCTTTAAATCGTCGATTGCGCCAATAAAGTTCGTTCCACGGTCAGATCGGAAAATCTTAACTTGGCCTCTTATAGCGGCGAATCTTCTGACGGCGTTTATGAAGGCTGAAGAACTCATTTCCTCGATTAATTCGATGTGAATAGCCCTTGTCACTAAGCATGTGAATAAAATTGCCCAACGTTTAGAGTTGGCGTATCCACCACGTGTTTTACGTGAAACAATTGTCCAGGGTCCAAAGGTGTCTATTCCAACGTTAGTAAACGGAGGTGACGGTTCAAGACGGTCCTCTGGCAAATCAGACATGATTTGATACTCGGTTTTTCCTCTGAGTTTGCGGCATGTTACACATTTGTGAATAATAGAAGAGATCAAGCGTTTTGCTCCAACGATCCAAAATCCTGCGGATCGAATCGCTCCATCTGTGAAATGGCGACCTTGATGTTTTATCTTGTCGTTGTAGTGTCGAACTAATAATGTCGCTATATGATGGCGTCCAGGGACGATCAATGGTTTCTTTTCACGGAGGTTTAAGTCAGATTTGACAATACGGCCTCCTACTCGTAATAGTCCTCTTTCGTCCAAAAACGGATTGAGGTTAGCTATCGGGCTCCGCTTATTAATTTGTTCCTGACGTTTTATACAATCTATTTCATCTCCATAAACTTCATGTTGTGAAATTTTCGGCATTCGAAAAACTATCCAAAGAAGTCACTGATGATGCCTGTTTTGACCCGTGTAAACGGAGAAACGTTCAAAAGGCTATCGCTCGCACAAGTGATGTCCAGTTGGAGAATCGGTTGAATCTATCAGTTCCGATACCTTTATGCTCAGGTGTGGCAAATGTTTTTGCAACATTCACAGTTGCACGGATTTCTCCATCTTCTTCTGGATCTATTAGCTGATATATGTCCTCAGAATTCTTCTGTTCTGAGGAAAGAAGTTGTTTTGGTCCCAATAACCATTCACTGCAATGAATTTCATGGGCTGGTACGGACCTTGTTCCCGAGTCTGCGGGATTACGGTTAGTTGGTACATAATTCCATTGACTTGGAGAGCTAAATTTCCTTATTTTCTCTACTCTATTGGCGACGTAGATAAAGAACCTTCTTGTCTCGTTACTGATGTAACCTAAAACCACTTTACTGTCTGTGTAGAATTTTACGGTGTCTACATGTAAATCTAAATTATCTATGACGGTTTGGGTGATCTCAACTGCTAATACAGCAGCTGATAGTTCAAGTCGTGGAATAGTATGACCACTTGTTGGTGCAACTTTAGCTTTCCCAAGAATGAAACCAATGTTTGGTTCACCACTACTGTCGGTCGTGCGTAGATATGCAACAGCTGCTATGGATTTTCTGATGCATCAGAGAAGACATGTAACTCCTTTGTGGCGGTTTTGCTGAGATACGGCACGTAGGTACGTGGAATGCGCAATGTTTCGATAGCAATTAGAGTATCTCTCCACTCAGCTGCTGTCTCATCAGAGAGGTTGGTCCCAATCGACGGTTTCTGATACTATTTTCCTTAATAGGAGTTTCCTTGTATAATCACCGGAGCCAAAATCCCAGAGGATCGTAGAGACTGTTTATCGTTGATAAAATTCCTCTCCGAGTGATCGGTTTGTTTTCTGATGATAATTGAAATAAGAAGTTGTCAGTTTTACGTCCCAGCTAGTCCAAGACTACGTTGCAGGGGTTTGCTGTCGGATTCTAAGTCTAGATCCTATAGATTTGAAGCCAAATCACTGGCATGAAACGCAGACATAACTTCCGCACAATTAGAGGCGAACTTGTGAAGCCTTAAGTTTCCATATTTTCTAATGCTTGCTGTGTGTCCTTCATGAGCGTAACAGCTTCCTCTTTTGTAGGACATGACGTAAGACCGTCGTCGACATAAAATCTCTTGTAACAAAGTTAGTCACGTGACTGCCGAACTCTTGTTCTGATGCCTGAGCTGCTTTTCTCAGTCCAAGCGTAGCAACGGCAGGTGACGGACTATTTCCGAAAACATGAACTCTCATGCGGTATTCGACAAGGTTCTTTTGTAGGTCGTTGTCTTTATGCCATAAAAATCTCAGATAATTTCGGTGGTCTTTTCTGACCACAAAACAGTGAAACATGTGTTGAACGTCTGCAGTTACTGCGACCATTTCTTTCCTGAAACGCAGCATCACTCCCAAGAGATCATTGGTCAAGTCTGGACCTGTTAGCAGGACGCTGTTAAGTGAAACTCCGTTACATTTGGCGGAAGAATCAAACACACCCCTAATCTGATCGGGTTTCTTCGGATGATAAACACCAAACAATGGTAAATACCAGCACTCCTCGTAGTCGTTCAACGGTGGAGCTAGTTCTGCATGATTATTGTCTAGGATCTTACTCATAAATGTAAGAAAGTGTTCCCGCTTTACTGGGTTTCTATTCAGACTGGCGTCTAACATATTAGCACGATGAAGAGCTTGTGGTCTGTTGCTTGGCAATGGCTGTCTTGGCACTCGAAACGGCAACGGTGCTACCCAACTTCCTTCCGAGTCTCTGACAAATTCGTAGTCCATCTGTTTCATGAACATTTTGTCTTCAAATGAAATTCCGGGTTTATCATCGTCCCTAGTTTTTTCAAAGAGAGGCGATTGTAAATCTTTCTTAACGGGGTCTGTGTAGTTTTCCCGAATTTCAAATTTGCTTGTACATGGTTGAAACGTTGACGGTTGTCCTGTAGGTAAAATGTTGGTTATTTTGACATTTAATTCAAGAGGCACATGCTGCTTGTTAATGCAAGTTTCTCCTATCACTACCCAACCCAGTTTCAACTGTTGTCCATATGGAGTTCTGGGTGGTCCTATGCGCTGATCCAGGACGTGGTGTGCCTCTATAAGGTCTCTGCCAATTAAGAGAAGAATTTGGCAATTTTCCTCTATTGGTGGAATGCTACCTCTGAGTTCTTTTAAATGAGGGTGATGCATTGTGACTTCAGGAGTCGGTATTTCGTCCCTATTATTAGGAATATGATCACATTCTATCAGTACAGGCAGGTCAAATTTGTCATTGCCATTTATTGATTCCATGACGAAACCTCTTCCTCTTTTCCCGGAAGTGACTACTCTGCCGGAGCATGTTGATAAGGTATAGTTCTCCGGTTTATCTTTCACGATGAAAAGATTGAAGAATTCAGGCGATGCTAGTGACCGGTTGCTTTGGTCATCAATGATGGCGTACATCCGGATAACTTCGTCCTGGTTATCCTTGTGATAAACATTCTGACACGGGTAGTATTTTAGCACAAGATTTCCCACTATATGTATCCTTACAGATCTCATTACAGGTAGAGTTAACTGAGGTTGACTTAGTTTCAGCGGATTCTGTTGGCTCCCCGCCGTAGGCTTGCTTGGACGAGCTAGACTGAGAACTTGCAGGTTGCTGTGGTCTAGTGATGTGAAGTGCGGTAGTGTGTTGTTTACTTCCACATTCTTTACAACTTATGCGTGCATTGCATTCCCGGCTCCTGTGTGTGGTTGAGTCGCAACACTTGTAACAGACATTGTTTTGTTTCAAAAGACCTTTGCGTTCCTCTATAGACTTGGCTCGGAACGCTCGACATTCATTTAAGGAATGCTTGGTATTGTGCAGAATACAAAGACCTTGTTTGCTGGCGTCTCCAGATTGCTGCTCAACCGCTGTTTTATGAGCACCAACTTTAGTCTTGGGGTAAGACGTGAACCTTGGCGCAGCACCTTTTGTATTTGGTGTGACTTTTGACCCAAAGATGAACCCAGGATCGTTTTTAATTTTGCTAATTTCACTGATGAATGCAGATAACTCTGTAAATGGCGGAAAGGCAACGTCGTGGTTAGATTTATATCTAGACGCCCTTGTAATCCACTTTTCCTGAAGTCCATAGGGTAGTTTTCAATGATAGGGTTTATTCCGGACGGTGAGTCGAAATAAGCTAGCAGACATCCCAGCTTGGGATTTTCCTTGTGATATTCTATTTCTGATAGAATATCAGACAGTTCATAGAGACGTGCGTTGTCCTTATTCGTCAAGGTTGGGAATTTGGCAAGTTTACTCGTGAGAGGCCTCCAACATTTCTGGAGCGCCATACCGCTCGTCAAGCCTCTTCCATAATCTCTGTATGCCTTTTGTAGGGTTATTGGCGTTCGACGCTCTTATGCTAATGGCATGTTTAGCAGACTCTGGACCGAACCACTTGATCAGTAGATCAATCTGTTCCGAGTCAGAAACTTGTAACTCGTCTGTCACGTTCTTAAAGCTTGCTTTCCATGTATGGAAGGATTCTGCCCGATCGTTAAAGCTTGTTAATCGGGAGAAAAGCAGGTCTTTACGTAGAAGAAATCTAGTTATCTCTGATGTAGGATTGGTTTGTTGCAGGTGTGCAGCAGGGTCTCTTCTATAACGCCTTGTTTTGGTGTGAAACAGGGATCTCTTCTATAACGCCTTGTTTTTGGTGTAAGACAGAGATATTTTCTGAAACGCCCTGTTTTCCTATGCCAGTTATTGTTCCCAGATCTGGGAATACATTAACTTCTGGTGACTTAGCATGTGTAGGGAAGATCGCAGGTGTTTGTGATGGCAAGTTCAGTGCCACGGATGGCACGAACGCTGGTGCTTCATGACTTAGCCTAATCTTAACAGGAATTTGTTCTATCTTTTGAGGTCCTGTTACTTCCTGTACAGCAGTTGGTACATGATGTTTATTGACGAAATCTTGCACACGCTGGAGAGGGTCTTCCGTTTCGTCAGGAGATCGCTAAATGCTTAGCTGCCGTCGTATTCCAGGATACGAGCCTCTGCTTCTGCGGCTGCAGCTTCTCTCTGAGCTTCGAGAAGGTTCAAATTGGCCTTTAGTTCAGCCTTTTCCCGGCTTACACGTGCAGCCTCTTGTTCTAGTTGAGCTTTTCTGCGTATGACTTCTTGTTCTAGTTTAGCTATCCTTTGGGCTGCCTCCTGTTCCATTTGAGTTTTCAGGTACGCGGCCTCTTGTTCCATTTGAACTTTTCTTTGTGCAGCCTCTTGTTCCATTTGAACTTTTCTTTGTGCAGCCTCTTGTTCCATTTGAACTTTTTACGTAAGGCTTCTTGTTCCATTTGAACTTTTTCTGTAAGGCTTCTTGTTCTGCTTGAATGGCTTGTTGCTCCATTTCGGCTTTGATTTCAGTTTGTCTGAACAGAGCCTGTTCCTCTAATAATGCCTCCTGTTTAATGATCAAGGAATGTTTTTCGGCAAAGGCTATTTTGATTTAGCAGCCTCTGCTTTGGCACGCTTCCTCCGTGCCAGGCTTGACATATCGGAGACGTTGGAGCTTCCGCTATGCGAGGTTTTCTTACCCTTAGATGTTTTTGTTTTGGCGGATTTAGCTTTTGTCACAGCGAGACGATGCTCGTGTAGGGTTTCCATAGCCAGGTTCACTTTAGCCAGTCGAATTTCTGATGACTGATTACATGTGTCTATGTTCTTAAGACTTTCCGGCGTTCTGGTCTTCTTCAAAAGTTCAGGTACTCATCTATGCGCTTGCGATAATGAGTACAGGCTTGTACGATTTTGTCCTCTGCTGTAAGCAGTTGTTGGAGCTCGTTTGGAGGAGTGGTCATTTCCAATAACTGGAATTCTAAACCTGACCACAGGGCCTCTAGCTCCTGACAGAACTTGTCACGTTTCTCTGCAAATGCTTCATGTCCTTTTCGGTGAGATCACGTACTCGTCTAGTCTCGGATTTTCATCTAAATGTGTGGTATTAGACGGATTTTCTATTAGTTCTTCAGAAATATCTCCTCTGGGGCTGAACCTCGTCTTGATGTTCCGCGTGACTGGGATCCATAATGGCTCAACGTTGTTGGTTTGCTGCCTGGTACACACAAGTTGTGTTGCGCGCTGACACTGTCAGTGTAACAGTACGTACGTTGCTACGTTGTTGTTCCTTGTCTGGATATGTAAAGACAGGTTGTCGTCAATTTACTATGCTGAGCCTGACTCAGCTAGTTTAACCAAGGGCTGAACGCAATCTCGGCAAATTATAAAATAACAACTTGTGTTTGAAGATTGTAGATTATAATTCCACCAGAAGGGATACAGCAGTTTTACCGAGTGTGTATTGTTTGGTAAACTGAAAGAAATAAAAATACAATATTTTACAATATGCACGAAAGAAATATATGAACGTTCAAGGCAATATTAATATCAAGTCAAAACGAAAGTAGAATTCTCAGTTCAATTCATAGAAATAAACAATTACAGTTCATATTTGTTGAATAAACGTGTTTGTCAAGTTAACGGAATTAACGGAATATATATTTAACAGTTTATAATCGATTTGAAACGTACTTGACGGTGATTTGTCACAATATCCACAGGAGCAGTTTTGTCGTGGCATCCATTTGTAATAGACAGGCGAGGAAGAGAAAGTAAACGGTAGTGAACATACGGATAAGTCCAGATCATTTCCGGAAAATATGAATGTTTGAAAATTCAATCCAATAGATGCCGTAGCAAATACAATTCATAACGTGATCCAGAATATGGTATGATTTCCAATGAGACAACTATCCACCCAAGTTTAAATGAAGTAGATGAAAGCAATTAAAGGCAACAGCACCACCTTCAACAATGAGAAAAACCAACACCGTATAGTCGGCTTAAAAGGCCCTGTAATGAAAAATATGAAAGAATCCAATTGAGATAACTAACGGCCTAATTTAAAACAAAACAATTTACGAAAAAACTGTTTCGCCGAGCGCAGCTGGATACGACCGCAGAGGTCCAACCCTGAACAGTTGGGGCAAAAATGGACACAATATTCAAGCTTGATACAGGTCTGAATTTGGCTTGTAATTAAATATTTGACACATTATAGGTTTTTGACACAGAATAAATGTAGTCAAAGAACTTGAAATTGGTTATATGATTCGAATTTATATTCAATTGAAGATTTCTTGCTTTTGTGCAATACTGTGCTGTTGCGCAATACTTAGTAAATCTGTTTTGTGACTCCCAATTTTTATTTTGGAAAATTGACGATTTCTTAAAATCTGGAGGAAAAAATATTGACCCCCAAAAAAATTTTTTTTATCCCTCTCCCCTCCCTTTCCTAAAATAATAACATTTGAAGACATTTTTTTTTTTTTTGTAAAATGTGGTACAATTTAAGAGACATCAATACACTTAAACACAAGTTATTGTCTGATAACTAGAAAAATGTTTGTTTTAGACCCTTTTTTGCCCCTAATTCCTGAACGGTTTGAGCAATTACCCCCAAAATGAATCCCAACCTTCTACTTGTGGTAATGAACCTTGTGGTACAATTTCAGAGCAATCAAAATATTTATACACAAGTTATTGTCCTGAAACTAGAAAAATGCTTGTTTTTGGCACCTTTTTGGCCCCTAATTCCCAAACGGCTGGGACCATCACCCCCCCAAAACAATCCCAACCTTCCTTTGTGGTTTTGAACCTTTGCTTAAATTTCAAAAGATCCATACACTTAAACTAAAGTTATTATCCGGAAACCAAATGTCTTTGGACGACGACGACGACGCTGACGACGACGACGACGACGACGCCGACGACAACGTCATAGCAATATACGACCCCAACATTTTTTTGCGGTCGTATAAAACAAGTATGACAAACATGAACCAACGACAACCACTGTACGACAGGCTCCTGACTTTGGACAGGCACATACAGTCAATTCTTTTGTGTTGGTGCATGTATGTATATTAAACCCTCCCGTAATAAATAAGATTAAAAGTAAATGAGGAGGTGTCCTTCTACCATTGCAAGTTTCTGGGAATTCCATCAATTCATTTTCGAGAAGTTGCGACAATCTGTATTCATAGGCCAAGCCACGGTTAGAGGGTCTAGTTGACAGATGCATGGAGCGTGTTTTGCGACAAAATGTGACGATATGTTAACAAGATAGGCGATGTAAAAATCGTTTGTAATTCATTACACGCACACACACAAACGCAAAAAAAAAAACCAAAACAACAGAATAGAAAATATGATTTTTCTTTAAGTCAACATCCATATACATGTATATTCAACGTCGACAGCCAATTGCAAAAACAGCATTTTTTAATTGCGCACTGGACATGAACTAATATACTGCATTGTCCCTTTTATTCCTACTTCCTTCTGTCTGTCACACAAAGCGGTGGAAGATTTATTCCATTTTATCATAATATGTACAGAACTTAATAAACCTACGATCAAAATGTTTAGTAAAATTTCTAATATTGTCCCCTGTTTTAATTCAATCAGCAATGGAAATAAATTTGATGCTATATTTTCTTGTGAAGAATGTGATAAATTAATAATCATGATTAACAGTATAAGTGAAATGTATAATGAGAGAAAAAATTAATGTCAATATATGAACTGTGAATTATTCATGACTAATATAATGATGTAATATATTATAATCAAGATATTTGAACAGACACCTTTATAGAGGAGGCACGTTGTCAAAATAGTATTGTAATAAATATTAATATATTTTTTATTTTTTCAATGCTACATGTTTGTATTGTCTTCTGTCTATCATTTTGTTATGTATATGTTTTTTTATTTTTTTTCTTTAGTAACAATCCTATTGTTTGGATTTTAGACTAATACAATTCTTATTCTTATCTTTATTCTTATTCACAATCGTATAAAAGCAACAAAACAACAACATCATTTCATTTTTGCTGTAAGGACGAGCTAGAAATGAAAAGTGAGATTTGTTTGAACAAGTATAATGTTGTGGTTTCAAACTCTTTCACTCCAAAAGTTTTGTAGGAGTTTGTTGTCTGTGGTATAAATAGATTGAGGTCAAACATATCTTGAATATAATCAAATAAGAATACAGCTTAGAAATTTGAACTATTTTCAAACTGGCTACACAAATAAATAATTATGATTAATTTCATTAAATTTCTTCACATTTGCATTTCGACTGTAGCCAGAAAACTAACTTTCATTTAAAAAAACAGCACCTCAGAATGAACATTCAGAGGCTGACTCTTATTAAGAATGTTGTCATGTTATCTTTCGGGCCAAAGAGAGTGAGCAGGAAAATAATGAACGAAAAACAAATATGATACACAGAAAAACAAACGACAACCACTATGTATTGTTTTGTTGACATTTGTTGTCTTTTCGTCGTTTTTAAGAGCAAAGACTATATAAAAATAAGGAGATGTGTCATGATTGCCAATGATACACCAATCCATCAAAGTTCAAATGAAGTGGATGCACAAGCAATTATAGGCAACAGTACGGCCTTCAACAATGAGAAAAAACCAATACTGTAAAGTCGGTTATAAAAGGCCCCGATATAAAAAATATGCAACAATTCAATTGAGAAAACTAACGGTATAATTTATAACAAAACAATTTACGAAAAACAAATATGGCACACATGAACCAACGACAACCACTGACCTACAGACTAGCCGGTTCTGGGTAGAATAGTGTGCCCGGGAAGGTTGACTAGTTGAATGTTACCTTGTGCCGAATAAATGAAAACGATGCTTTATAAATTGAATTCGTCGGCAGCGCTTTTCTGGATTTGCCTTCATCAGGAACGACCGATGCCGAATATTTGAAAGCTAAGGATATATAAGAACTGAAACATTTGAAGAGCTGTGTGGCCTGAAAGGACCTAAAAATAATAGCCAAATACATCTAAGATCAACTTTACAATAGGGAGTTTATCCCTTAGTTTCTAAAAAACGGATTATAAAAATTATAAACGGACAATTTTAGAAAGATTTTTTATAAATCATGTCAGTACCGAACAATCTAATTAAAATTATCTATATTAACTCGCGTGCTCGTACATACATGTATAAGGATAACGAAATCAGAGAACTGTATTTTAATTAAATAAAGTACCGAAGTACTGACTACTAAGCTGTTGATACCCTCGGGGACTTGTGAACTTATACGTTGAAATGGTGGTATAAAATTGGACTCGTATTCATATCATAATAACATAATCTAGTTCCGGTATGTATGTAATATTTGTCACTGGATGGTAATACAAACCCATCGGAATATTCGATTTGCCTTAAAATGGTCTGTCAACATTATACAGCAAGTTTTGCAGAAAGCAATTAATTTCAGAATGGAATGCATTTTGTTTAAAACGGGTACTTAATTTTGATGTCCGAACAATGAAATGAACCACAATCCTTTGGATTATGTCAACTTATAAGGAAAATAAGATATCGATTTTTGGCTTCCCAACAGGGAGAGAAACTAATAGGGTATCTTTAACCCATAAGCTAAAGAAATACAGACCACACTGTGTTCAAACGAGAGAAAAAAAAAAAAAACAACAGAAAGAAACAACAGTCCACAGAAATTTACATAATTTCAATTTAAACCAAGTGTTAATTTATGTATACAGTTTTTGTTATTGATCAATTTCACATCTATTACTTTTTTCCAATGGAAGCGACTGCTTGGATTTAACTACATCAGCTCCAACAAAGATTGGTTGATTTGTTGGAGTTTAACGCCACTTTTAGCACTATTGGCTATTTGTACGGTTAGTTTTCACGTAGAGGAATCATAAACCTCGGACATTCGTAAAATATGACAACAAAACGTTATAAATTTCTTGCGTCTGAAGAGCTTTTCTGCCCGAAAAGTATGCATCAAAATTAAAGATCATATTACAACGAGATGCTATTTATGATTTGACACCTGCTAACAGCCAGCACGATTGGGTGAGTATCAGATACGAGTACGGAATGTCTCGGAAGTCTTCCAGCCAGCACGATTGGGTGAGTATCAGTTACGACTACGAAATGTCTCGGAAGTCTACCAGCCAGCACGATCGGGTGAGTATCAGTTACGACTACAGAATGTCTCGGAAATTTTCCAGCCAGCACGATCGGGTGAGTATCAGTTACGACTATGGAATGTCTCGAAAGTCTTCTAGCCAGCACGATCGGGTGAGTATCAGTTACGGCTACGAAATGTCTCGAAGTCTTCCAGCCAGCACGATCGGGTATCAGTTACGACTACGGAATGTCTTGGAAGTCTTCCAGCCAGCACGATCGGGTGAGTATCAGTTACGACTACGAAATGTCTCGGAAGTCTTCCATTCAGCACGATCGGGTGAGTATCAGTTACGACTACGAAATGTCTCGGAAGTCTACCAGCCAGCACGATTGGGTGAGTATCAGTTACGACTACGGAATGTCTCGGAAGTCTTCCAGCCAGCACGATCGGGTGAGTATCAGTTACGACTACGGAATGTCTCGGAAGTCTTCCAACCAGCACGATCGGGTGAGTATCAGTTACGACTAGGGAATGTACCGAAAGTCTTCCAGCCAGCACGATCTGGTGAGTATCAGTTACTACTATGGAATGTCTCGGAAGTCTTCCAGCCAGCACGATCGGGTGAGTATCAGTTACGACTACGAAATGTCTCGGACGTCTTCCAGCCAGCACGATCGGGTGAGTATCAGTTACGATTACGGAATGTCTCGGAAGTATTCCAGCCAGTACGATCAGGTGAGTATCAGTTACGACTACGGAATGTCTCGGAAATCTTCCAGCCAGCACGATCGGGTGAGTATCAGTTACGACTACGAAATGTCTCGAAAGTCTCCCAGCAAACACGATCAGGTGAGTATCAATTACGACCACGGAATGTCTCGGAAGTCTTTGTTTGTCTTGTTATTAAAATGAATGTCAGCGTATAACGAAAAAGATTTACGTTGATAGATATATAGGCTGCATGTATATTATTCTGAATCTCAATCTGAATATTAATAAAAAGAGATATAAAGGATTTATAGTATTATTATTGAGCTTTTCTCAGCGAATGAAATATATTTATAATATACAAGATGTACGTATTTGGTATTTAACCTTGGCAATGATTTAACCTGACTATCATTATGAGCTGAACAGTTGTAAAGCAGGTCACGGTTTGACCCCAACTCTATCAGCAACAATGGAGTCACGTGACCTGCAAAAATGGGTTTTAAAAAAAATCACGATAGTATATCGCGTCATGTAGGTTTAATCTTGCATGTCAGTGAAAAGAAAGGTATTAATATTTTATGAGAATATTTACGATTTGAAAATGCATTAAAAGGTCATCTCACTATATAAACGTGTTGAATTTCAAGGCGAAACTTGGGGTGTTGACTTATTCTGCCAAAACGCTCACGTTCAATAAAAGACAATAACTTCCTGAAATCTAAAATGATGGGTTCAATTTAAAATCTACGGAAGGGTCTTATTTCCTCCACGTTATGTTAGAATTTCTAGTGTATCGGTTTTGGATACGCAAACGTCAAGTTAAGTTCGAGTCGAAGCGACGATTGCTGATCGCAAGAAGTAATAAGAGTTACCTCCCTTAGATCATCGAGCACTTGCCAATATTTATCAGCTGTTGACTATGCTCCAGTGGACAAGGCCGTGCATTAGTGGCAAGGTTCCAGTGCAAAAAATAGTTGGCATGCGTTTTGTAGCCGGACACACGGACACAATGATAAATTATAGATATTGAATATAATAATTCAGTTTAAAGGCTTAATTTAATACAAATGATCGTTTTCTAATGAAAAATGCCATAAATGCAAATTTTATTTTGATACAATTTTCTGAAACGCAAATTATACTGTAATTTCGTATTGGCATTGTGTAGGCACCGGAACAACAATACCAATATTTAATACTCAAATAATTCCTGTGTAATGCTGTGCGTTATTCAAGACAGAGAGTTAATCGTCTGTACAATTTTATACCCTAATGTGAAGTACACTTGCTTTGACAAAACTCTTGCAACTTTTACTGTATTGTACTTTCAATTCGCATTGCGCAGGCGCATGCAAAAATTAACATTCAAGCGATTTTTACATTGTTTTTTTAACTCACGAATCTTTTATTGTCAATTTGCTCTGAGTTTTCAACCTCTTTGTTTCGATTGTTGAAACTATTGTAGATATAATGTCGATACATATTGACAATAAATAAAACAAAAAATATGATTTAGTTGAAGCTGTGAAGAGATTAATTTACACTGAGACGACTATGTGTTATAGTAGTCTCAGATTTACATAAAAGTATAGTATGTGTCTTTATCGCACCGCGGTTAAATTATGACGTTGTGATTGGTTTAACGCCGGATCCGTAGGGGGTTAGTAAATTTCATATGGGGTTCATGACGTCACGTCTACTGTTAATGGTGACGTCATTTATTGATATTGTATTTCATTGTTTATTTTTCTACGAAACGCAGCAGGAAAAGTTCCGCGTGCGATAAATTCGTTATACGGTTCACTACTGACCCCATACGGACCATAGAGGGTGAGTAAAATCCATAGAAGATCCGGCCTTCGGCCTTACCTCAATTGTTTTTACTTACCCTCTATGGATCCGTAGGGGTCAGTAGCGAACCATATAACTTATATTGTGGTTCAAAACAGATATTGAGCCTCATTATTCAAAACATATAACTTCTTTAGTGAGCTTTGTAGACCTGTACATGTATGATTAACAACTTTTATGCAATTATAAATGTGTTTAAAATATATTCGGATGTGCCATGTGTTGTTGAGGCCTGATGAAAGACCAACGATTGTTATAGTAGTCCAGCGTACATCCGAACGTGCAGAGCCGACTTTTAACTTGGGCCTACTGTTGATAATAAAATCGAATGGCAATGCAACTATTTCAAAGTAAGAATGCTATAAATATATTCCTGATAATGCATAATTTATTTCAGATGTAGGCTTATTAGACTTGTTTCTTCTCCGATCTTCCTCAGGCAGTAGGAGATTTGCGTATTGCCTTTGATTTTCATATAGTGTGAACAATGTATTTCTTCCACTGATGTCTTTCTATTTTCTTACGCATTCCCAATTTATTCATATATGTGTTTGTGCCTTAAAGACGAAATCATATACATTTGGATATGTAATCTAAACATTCTTTTTGGTGATGAATACACGCTGTCATAATTCCTACGTCTTCAGTTTCATTTTGCAAGATCCATAACTCATTATAATTTAAAACAACAATTTATTGTTTGGGCTGGAAGATTGATGCTTGGGGACGGATGACATTGTCTTAGATATTTTGGGGTATAACATTTTTTAGTACCAATAAATATTAAATATTTAAGAACTGAATACTTCTTTTGTAAATATATTTGGATGTAAAGCGTTGACCGAAGTACATTTTGTATAAAGCGCGGAAGCGCTTCGTTCTAAAATGTGCGCACGGTCAACGCTTTACACTCCTATAAAATTACTAAAGGAAGCATTCAATACTTATAATTACAGTTTT